>JAVYIG010002470.1:0-246060 GCA_035222895.1 Strongylocentrotus droebachiensis | reverse complement strand
TCTTCGGTCTGGTGAAGACGCACAGGACAACATAATAGCTGGATATTTTGCCAAATAGTGGGATATTTGCAAACTATCTCAAGATATCTTGGGATGACAATCCCGACCAAATATTCCGCTAATTGCTACTTCGGTCTGATGAAGACGCAAATTAGCTGGATAGTTTGCGATCGGGATGGTTCAAATAGCTGGATATTTGGCAATCTCGAGATAGTGAAGACAGGCTTGTGCGTCATATGAGAATGATTGCAATATATTCACTTTTTCAATAACGATAATAGCTCAAATGTTTCAAATTCAAAATCTCTCCATACGAGCATCAAAAAGTATATACGCAGAGGTTATTTAAATTCATGCTTATGTGATTCATCCAAATACAAAGATAATTATCAAAGAATTGTAAAGATAGATAACTCGAAAATACTCAATTTGAAAAGGAAAGGTAATACAGACAAGTTGATATTGCATTTTCTTAGATCCTTGAAGAGGCTCATCTGATTGGTAGTAATTCCAGAATTGAATTTTCTAGTGGCGATAAACCCCTCAGTCTGATGATGCCTGCAGCAACGAGTAGGCGTAAGTCTCACAGGTAAAACAACCTTTTTGATTGTGAAACAATGAAAATACAAGTTATATAATACGTTTTTTCCGTTTTTTATTAACTTAAGAGGTAGACAATATTCCAACTTTTTCATTTCTTCTGCAAGAGAAAAGTTACTACTATAGTGGAAACAATGTCGAACTCTGAAAGGTTTGACTTCGTATTCAATAATTCACCACAGATTTAGACGCTTTTCATTTGATTGCGTATCAAGAAATAGAGAATTTGTACAAGTTATTCTCCATGATTTATATATGAGACATATAGTATAATAATATTTATACTTTTCACCTTGACAAACCATACGAGACATGCATTTGCAGAACGTTTCACATCATTGTTCACACGATACAGACGGTCAATTATAAACTTTCAATTTTGTATTACCAGAATACAAGCTTGGAAAATAAAAAGATTAATGAAAACAAATCATATACTGCACCCTCCTGGGCACCGTTTCATGAAACTATTATGAGTACAAGTTCACTGATATCCCATTGCAAGCGTGTATTACAATAAACATGCGATTCAATGAGATGTCGGTGAAACTTACACTTACGACCACATGGTGACGTTTTCGTGAAACGAGGCCCTGGCAATTAAAATGAAAAATTACACAGTGGAAATAGACGAAATTTCGGTGGGGATGTATCACCTAATTTTTTTATTTTGCTCTGAATGTTTTGGTTACGGAATACTAATTCTATAATCGAATGTTCAGCTTTAAATTTTGCTTCTGATGAGTAAAATCAAGAGTAAAGAATTTTCCAAAAGGAGGCACAAGCGGATTGTGCAATTACGCACCCGCACGCGCATGAACTCCCAAGTATAAGATAACTTACAAGTGGTGCAGTATAACGAACAAAATGGCAAATTTATCAAAGAAAGTGAAATGAACAGGACAATTAAAATACGAAACAAGCTGATTAAATTATTTAAAAAAAGTTTACATCAAGACAAAACTTTAACATGATCGCAAGACTAAAAAAGAAAAGAAAAATCTACTTAAAATAATACTCTGAAGCGTCACCCTTTGTAATGTGCGACATTACAAGTCATGTTACATAAACCGGAACATGATTTTATTGGCAACACGGTAGGGTTTAAAACTTGCCTTTGAGTTGATTTCTTGAAAATCTTTGCGATCGTGCTTCTAAACGAAAATTTTTGTTCTACTAATCAACAGTTCATATTCATGAACTGTACCAGATCATTATTACCAGTATCGCATTTCGGCTAACGTGAGCCAATGCACAGTGGACAAACAAAATCATACATATTCATTCAATTCGTCCAATTTTATGCATGATTCATATACATTGTACTCTGATGTGAAAATATCATAAGCCGCACTTAATATTCACAATTAGCACAATACACGGCTTGATATTAGCGTTTACTCAAATTCAAATTCAAGGACAGCCAAATATTCTACGAGGCAAATGATAAGTCAAAGTGGGATATATTGTACAGTGTAAAGTATAAATGATTAAAAAAAATAAGCGTAAGACGAAGACGCGTGGGTGGTAGTGGTGGGAGGGGGGGGGGGTGGTGTTGCGCAAGTCTGTAGAACTTTGACAAGCGAACATTTTGTTATTCATGTAGTATCGAGCTCTGCATTTTGGACTCGGAAACACTAGTATGACAAAATAACAGAAGTCGGGTTTCAAATAATTATTCAAAGTACGATCGTAGCCATGATTTATATGTACACGCTCTCTACTCTAAACAGTAATAATTTATTTGGTATCAATTCAGAGGTTTTCTTGCAAATACGCAGACGCACACGGTGTTCAATGTATACTTAACAAGTTACAATAACTCTTATAAGCTACTGGAATCGTGGCATTTAATTAGCTGAGAGGAAATTTGTCAAAGAAACTTAGCATTTGTTATTGATAAGTATTTTTATGAATCAGGGCCCAGCACTTTCAATATATCATGCAGACATTCCTACATTTATTAAGTCCATAAGTCACTCCGTGCTAAGTATGGTTGGCCATTAGGGCCATAAACGCACCATTCGCACGCAGACCCGAAACCAACGAGACAGACGTAGTGCGATATTTCATCTGCATTAAGTAATTAACGAATAAAAAACGTTAACATTCCCACACAAGGACAGACATACAACCAAGGTATACATCATAATTTATGTAATGGGGTTGTCGGGTAACGGTCGAGTTCAGTTTAGGTAGTTATGATAGTTTGTCGTTTCCCCCTTTTTCAAATAACCTCGTCTTAAATGCCTAAAAACCAACAAAATAGGGTCAATCATAGAACATATGGAAAGTTACAGAATAGTTTTTTTAGTGGGGAACCTGGTAAAACTTGGAATGTCTACAGCTCCCATGATTTCAAGAGACAGCATCTGCCAATATCAATTCATTTAAATGATGAACTGTAAAAGCTATTTTAAAATGTCCAACTGTCCAACTTTGCGGCGTGTAACTATCGTCATGGTCGGTCCTAATTTATATCTGGTGATAAATCAACGTCAGTATAGTAACAGTCATCAATGACGTCTTGAGTAAGGGTTGGAACTTTTGAAGCCGAATTTGTTATTCTTAGTTTTGTCGTTAGTCAGTATGATAAGGTCTCATCCTTCCCCCCCCAAGGTTTTGGAAATGGATGGGTACTATACTACCTTCAACAGTGCCAATATAATAATTGCTTACGGTAATTTATATTGAGTGATTGTCTTAGGGAAATTGAGATTGGCCTAATTCTTGAAACAGGTAGGTGTCTTGGATTACTGTCCGATAGTAGTTGTCCTAGAGAAAGCTGTCCAATGATTTTCACCCTTTTTTATAGGGAGTGGGAGTAGTCTTGCCACAGGAGTAGTCTTCACAGGATGGTTGTCCAGGGGTAATTATCCGTGGGGAATTTTTTTCCAGGAAATACTTGTCGTAGGAGGTAGTTTATCACCGGGTAGATGTCCTGGGGGTAGTTGTCCGTAGGTTAGATGTTCGGGAATGATACGCCAAGGTTAGTCGACCTGATACAGTCAGTTGCTATTTCACAATGTAATTGTCGTCGTCAAGTGTAGATATTGTCCAAAGCTCGCTCATGTCAAGGTTGTGTAGTCGCAATAGTCTATCCTTGCTCAGTTCCGTCCCTATATATTCTTTGGTCGTCGTCGTCGTCGTCGTCGTCCTAAGACTGTTAAAATTGTCTCGTCAAGATTGGTAAGATGTAAGACCGGTCCTGCTGTTACTAACAGCCTTTTCCCTAGCACCTTTGTGTTCGCTTACAGATGTGAGGTCATATTCGAGTGCAAAACAAACAGCTAATGGATCCTACTTTCGAATAAACCAGAACCTGACTCAGGCAACTCAACGTCAAAGTCTGATATCTGTTGGCTCATAATTTTATGAAATACAATGAAAAATGATTTACCCAGACTATGCAGCTATGCACTCGGGCGAAAGAAGACAAAGAAGAGAGGATATAAGGTTGGTATATTATTTTCAAAAAATTAGTTCAGTCTGAAGTCATGTCTGTACGTCTGTTACTGTAAATCATAAAAATCTCCTTTAAATAATTGTCAGGTCTTTTCATAAAACAAATTTGGATATGGTGAAGAGACAAAAACAAAAGAAAAAACGTGGATGTGCAATTCGATAATTTTTGTAATTACACTAAGATGTTTTATTATATTTTTCTCGTCATTTCCCCGTTATCATGTTCTTTGATCATTCTAAAGGATTCTGGTTCCTCAAGGGTGATCTGTATTATGCTCCAGCGACAATAGCACCGGGCTCAAAGGTATAGGGTAAGGGTGAGGGTTTCAAATGGGTTTGGTTTCAGCAAAGAATTAGGTGTATCGTTAGGGTTTGGTATACTGTTTGGTCGAGGGTTGAAGTTAAGAATGTAGTTAGCAGTCGGATACAACTACCACATAAGTCTGTGACTATTGATGTGCATCCCTTTTTTCTTCCCTTTTCTGTCTTTTTCCCCTTTTACCAATATTTTGTTCCTCCATTTTTGTATTATTATGTATCCTTTGAGGGTAGTCATACTATCAAGCTTTGATTATTTTGTCAACCCTCCTGTTTGATGTTTTCGATTAGTTACACCCAGCCTTACTTTATTCCACATTTATTCTTTTGTCATGTGTAAATTTGCAATATTTGTTTGTTATATATTTGTAAAAATGCAAAAGAAAAAGAAAATCAAACAGAAATAAATAAATCAAAATCAAATCAAAAAAAAAAAAAATCGGAATACCGAGTACAGGCATGTCCTCGGAAAACAGCGAATAACGCGCAGTGAAAATAGTGCCCTTATCGTTCATTGCGTGGCCGTGTGTATAAAAGGTATGAGGAAAATCTTCCAAAGTCAACCAAAATCTGACTGGTTTGTGGGGAAAATTAACATGAAGCAATCCACGTTTAGTCTAACATATCCTACAGATCCAACAGTTTAAAAAATGACACCTTTCTTTCACACACGGCCTTCTATTTAACATTAATACCTCAGTCACGTCGCAAGACCGACTCCAAAGTGCATGTCTCTAACCACCGACTTATATCCATTTGTAGAGGTAATGTAATAATAATATAATAACATTCAGTTTGTGTATAATCCCGCCCCCCCCCCCCCCCACTCCGAGAACGGACGGACCCCATGCGTGTTACCAAAATGTCCGGTAAAGGGGTACTTTTCGTGCGACAAAGTCCGGCCCGAGAATTGTAAAAAAAGGGGTGTATTAACTTTTCGCCCGGAGATTTCTTTAAAAAGGGGTTTTTTTCCTTTTTTTTCTCTCATCTCTTTGGACTCCTGAGAAATTATTCCGAATTTAGGGGGGTACATTGAGCATTTTTCATGATTTAGGGGGGTCTCCAAGGCAGGAAAAGCCCGCAAAAGGCCCGCGAAAGGGGGGTTCGGAAATGTTGGCAGTCCTCAGATAGGGGTGATTTCAAAAAGAGGGAACGAGCATATGCGTACCCTAATAACACTGAGTGGGGGGGGGGGGGGCAGGTGTAAAATACATTATGAAATAACGCCTCTATGCGCTTCCAAAGAGCTTTGAAAATTATTGCCCTAGCTTTAGCTCCGGCAGCCGTTATCAGCGCACAGTGCATTTCAAGGAATAATCTACCAGGTACCCTTTTACCCCGGCCCCCCCCCCCCCACTCCGGGGTCGGAATGACCCCATGCGTGTTACCAAAATGTCCGGTAAAGGGGTACTTTTCGTGCGACAAAGTCCGGCCCGAGAATTGTAAAAAAAGGGGTGTATTAACTTTTCACCCGGAGATTTCTTTAAAAAGGGGGTATTTTTTCTTTTTTTCTCTCATCTCCTTGGACTCCTGAGAAATTATTCCGAATTTAGGGGGGTACATTGAGCATTTTTCCTGATTTAGGGGGGTCTCCAAGGCAGGAAAAGCCCGCAAAAAGCCCGCGAAAGGGGGGTTCGGAAATGTTGGCAGTCCTCAGATAGGGGTGATTTCAAAAAGAGGGAACGAGCATATGCGTACCCTAAATAACACTGAGTGGGGGGGGGGGGGGCCAGGTGTAAAATACATTATGAAATAACGCCTCTATGCGCTTCCAAAGAGCTTTGGAAATTATTGCCCTAGCTTTAGCTCCGGCAGCCGTTATCAGCGCACAGTGCATTTCAAGGAATAATCTACCAGGTACACTCTAAATTACAGGGATTTAAATTTAAATCTATAGGATTTATTTTTAAATCTTTCATGTACTGTAGGTAGGGACCAATCGATGTGGATTTAAAATTAATCTTCGCTAGGATTAAAAAGTTTTAATCTGTAAAGGATTAAAAAATAAGTTCAAAAGATTTATATTATAAATCTTCCTAGATTAAAATTAATTAAGTATTCCCGCTCGCATGATGTCACATGTCATGTGACAAAATCTTATCGCCAGGATTTGGGATTGAAAAAAATATATTTGAAACTCGGATTAAGAACCAGTTTAGCAATCTTTTAAGATTAAAAATCAATCTTTATGGATTTAATTCCATTCAAATCCGGCTTAAGATTTAAATTTTAAATCCCTGTAATTTAGAGTGTACCCTTTTACCCCGGCCCCCCCCCCCCCCACTCCGGGGTCGGAATGACCCCATGCGTGTTACCAAAATGTCCGGTAAAGGGGTACTTTTCGTGCGACAAAGTCCGGCCCGAGAATTGTAAAAAAAGGGGTGTATTAACTTTTCACCCGGAGATTTCTTTAAAAAGGGGGTATTTTTTCTTTTTTTCTCTCATCTCTTTGGACTCCTGAGAAATTATTCCGAATTTAGGGGGGTACATTGAGCATTTTTCCTGATTTAGGGGGGTCTCCAAGGCAGGAAAAGCCCGCAAAAAGCCCGCGAAAGGGGGGTTCGGAAATGTTGGCAGTCCTCAGATAGGGGGTGCTTTCAAAAAGAGGGAACGAGCATATGCGTACCCTAAATAACACTGAGTGGGGGGGGGGGGGGCGGGCCTTTTACCTCCCATGGGTTGAGTGTGGCAAATGTAGATTTATGTCTTGCCAAATGACATTAGTGCCGCGGCGGGACTCGAACCACGGACCTTTTGATCCACAGTACATATCCCCTCGACCACGTCACATCTACATTTAATATCATGTTCGGTCTAATGTCGGTGTGGTATCGGTCTCAGCGGCATGACTGAGGTATCAAACAACACAAATCCGAGTTTCATGTGAACTTCTAAAAAGATGAGAATACTGGAAGCAGTGTTCCGTGTGTCTTATTCCAAATTGTGCTCTGCCAGATCTTTGCCTGCGTACCTCTTTCAGTCAAATCAATATTTGATTGAAATCTTTTTTAATTTGACACTTTAGCCGTGAGCCATTGTAAAGCGAGAATGGTTGATACAATTATTGTTGCACACAGGCATCATCCATATTGTTCAGGGTATAATGACAGTCGGAACACGCTTGTAGTATCAGAAGTTGCAGTAGAATCAGAAATTGCAAAGAACATACAGCGACAGTTTGAGAAGATTGGACAAAGAATTGTGAAAATTAAATTGTTAATTCTAAAAAATGTACTGTCATTAATGCTATCTCCCGTTGGCAATACAGTCAAATCTTTGATGACATAGTCCCATATGGTGTTCAAAGCATCCTATTTTTCTATTCTAATGGTAGAAGTTGGAACAGACAATGTAATGTCTATATTTCATGTGTCCTCCCGCGAAACATATATATTCCACCTTAAAGGTATTACAAAGTTTTGGTATGTGGTCCTGCATTTGGTTCAAATTAACATATTGGAAGTATATGCGTTCCTACAATATTCATTGATCGTTGTCGCGGTTGAAATTGAGTCTAAAGTTATGAAATTATAAATAATAAACTCTTTATGTTGTATAGCTCCCTCTCGAGGTCAAGATATTAATTTAGCTTTGAAACATTGTTTCTTGACTAAAATTGACCGATTAGCTATTCCCGTTTGGAAATTATATACCACAACTACATATTCTGAGAGTTTCATGGTCGCAGCTACCATTGTACGGCCATAGGTGCTATTTGAAATTTATCAAAATTTACCGGGAGCACCGGTAAATTTTTATATTCAATTTTTCTCGAAAACAGAAATGTTTTAGGGGCTAATTTTTTTTAGTGCTTATAATACATCCACAGGGGCATCCAAATATATCAAAATTGTAAAGATTCACTATCCACCCAATTTTAAAAATTTCCCCAAACTTTGTATTACCTTTAATGACTCTTTCTCAAACTTTTTTTCTTCACTTTTCGCTTTTATAGAAAGCCAAATTCAACCAAGGTTTAATTCTCTGTTAAGAAGATCACTAACCACTACAGAGCACATTTTAAAGGGGATATTTTACGATTCTACATTTTCTTTGATGAGCTGTAAAATGAGATTAACATAAGCATTATAAAAAAGTTAGATCAATGTGAACATGATTGTGATCAAAACATAAAACAGTATTGCATCAATAATATTAAACATGAAATATTTTGAATGATTATAATTATAACTGTAAACATTTTATAGTTCATCGACTGTTCATGGTAAATTAATGTTCCGATTGTATATTATACTGCTTCTCTTTGCGTAACATTCGATGTAATAAGACTATGCCTCTGTTCATCATGTATCTCGTCATGTTTACCAATGTTCTCTAAAATAAGGGCATCTGTTTGGGATCGCTTTCTGCTCGACAAAGCAGGAAACGCTTTCCTTACGCGCTCCCTGAAGCGTCCTCCAACGAATGCGTAAACGAAGGGATTCACGCAGGAATTCGCGTAAGCCATGCAGTACGCAGTCGTCTGCAATGCGAGCGTGAGTTCGTTCTTAGGAAAGTTCTTGTCCAATCGCTGCCAAAGATTGATGATGTGCAGCGGTAACCAGCACACGGCGAACGCGATGATGACGGCAAGGACCATGCGCGTGATGCGTCGTTTTTGGTTCAAGAAGCGCGTCTGCGAGCTGGAGCGCGTTTCCTCACAGGGTTGTATCTGTTTCCAAAGACGAAGCAGCACAATGGTGTAGCACACACTGATTATGCTTAGTGGGACGGCGTACACAAGGAGGAAAGTGTAGATCGCGTAGCCCGGGAACATCATCTTGTTTGGCCAGACCTCTTCGCAACGCGTGACTTGGCCGTCATCGTTCTGGACAGCGTCGAAATACACCGCAACCGGGATGGCTAGTAATGCTGAACCTAAGGATGATAGAATTTAAAAAAAATGAATGTAGTTTAGTTTAGGCTGTGTTAGGCTGAGTATAACAAAATAGTTTTAGCAGGAAGAGGAAAGGCACAGCATTAAAGTGAACGCCAACGTTATTTTTCTCGAGGAAACCCTTAAATGCAACGTGAACCCGAAGTAATAATCTAGAAAATATAATTAGAGAGGGTAGACTGATATCTATTGCTATAAGGATCTTACGTCTCCTAGCTGAAACGAACTTGTCAATGGGGAGGGGTAATTTAGTAATGGGATGGGGAGGGACGTCAACCGCACTGCTTCGCCATTGTCTCACAATAAAGTTGTTTTGGAATATATGTATAGACATGGTGTTTATCCGATCTTTCTGATCTTTAAGATTCCTTTGTAAGTATGCCCTATGTGGCTAGAAGTCCCCGAATAATTTCTCTTTAAAAGGTATTCATTTACCTGCCCTTTATTGTCGCCTTTACACAGTGGTAAAGCCTTTGTCCAGGCATTTAGGAGGGGGAGGGGGTACTGGTATCATGGGGGAGGGGGCATCTGTATTACAAGGTGCGTAACATGCGAGAGGATGTGAATTTCGAATAAAGGGGGGGGGGCGTGGGAAGGTGTCGTATCCTCTTCTCTTTACAATGATTTACTCTCATTCTCATATCTTCTTCTTCAATGGTGGGGGAGGGGGCACACGTCCCATGCCCCCATATCCAACACCACTATCATTCTCACATAAAAACAATCCAGCAGGGAACGAACGACCCTTGACAATAAAACGAGAACGTTATAGTCAAGTCATCGAGTCTTTGAGGAGATTAAGAGCCCGACGGTTGAAGTAGCAGCATCTGAGGCTATTGATTACCCGTCAAGTCTCTTCCGTCTACCCAGTGGTTACACGAACCCGGTCAGTCCGGGATCAATTTCACCTGACTTAGACGACAATCGATTTGCTCTCCAGTTGTAACGCGAAAATGAGATTTTGAGTGAAATAGGGTTAGCGCAGAGTAATTTGCATGTACAAACTCTCGTCAGTCATAAAGCCGAAAGGCTCGATCAGGGGTTGTTTCACAAAGATCCTAAGTCGAACTTAACTCTAAGTTAAACTTTATGGAGATCCATTTGTAAGCTTAAAATAAGATATATTTAGAAACGAAAATTCAAGTATTTTAGACTTTTTATAAATGAACATGAAATCTCCTCGATAATGAAAAAATATGGTTGATTTGAATCAGCATTTGTTATGCCTTCTCAAACTAACTTTACAAAATATTTTCATAGATGCCAACGGCTTTCCATAATTTTTAAGTCCAACTTAGAGATTAGTTCAACTTAGGATCTTTGTGAAACACTCCCCAGATATGACGTGGTCAACCGCCGCGTTAAAAGAAAAAGTACATGAAAGGCAACTACGCGCTAAAAAATCCTATGCGTATTCACTATAAGCCGTGTTGATGTGATGCGTATTATACGCTTTGCGTCATCATGAAACAAACCACCACGCATGGTTTACCGCTGCATATAATTAGATCTGTACCAGACTTTACAAAGGGTCTGAGCTATAGGAGACAATTCGGAGACCATGTACAGTCCATAGACCCTGTCCTGTATCATAGCCATATACCTGGCACATCCATGGACTGACAAAATAATGTAGACTCAAGACAGTATGGCATTGTGTTTTAAGTGTGGATTCAGAGTATGTACATGTAGACTAAGGAAAGAGAACCGGCGCTAGAGGCAATACGGTTGTTGTTAAGAGCCCTCAAGTGAAAAGCACCATCTTATTCTCCAGGCCAGCTGCGAGAGAGTAATAAGCGATTATTTTTGGTCGCATCATTTGATAGCTTGGAATATTTATCGCCCCAAAGAGCAGGATTATAGGATGGTATTACATCCACGTGATACGTGTAGCTCTTGAAATAATCAATACAAATTGCTGGTTGATACAGAAATTTACTCCTACATTGTCTACGAACAGTGTCCTCTATTACATGAACTTACATGCTTTTGATTATTTGAAACAAGGAAATAAGAGAAGAGAAAGACGAGATATATATTACTGTACTGTAACAGTCATTGAGTTAAATTCCAAAATTATCTTTCTGAACTGATTCAATTATACACACCCAACAGCCCCTTCGTTCTGCAAATCAAACTCTCTTGACCGTTAAAAAAAGCAAAAACAAAATACTTTGGTGATAGGTCCTTTTCACGCTCTGCTCCACGTTTGTGGAATTCTCATCCAGCCTCCATTCGTTGCATCTCTGATATTACTTTGTTTAAATCAAAATTAAAAACCTACCTAATGGAAAATGCATATTCAACCTAGTTTTTAAATTGTTACATTACCTTGTTATCTTATGTTTCATAATTTCACTTTAAATTTGTTCTCTTGTCATTACTCTGTTTAGTTTTACTTGTATCAATATTGTTAAGCGCTTTGGTATAAATGTCTTGTGAAAAGCGCTATATAAGCAAAAGTTATTATTATATGCTCCATCACTAAAACTAAGTTCTGTGGCAAAAGAGAATTTTTTGCTTTCATCACTTTGGCGAGAAGCTTGGTTCTGAATAAAGTATGACTTATTAACAAAAACAATGTCCGTCTAGTTGGCTGTTTGTCTAGTGAATTTTCAGAAGGCACATGAGACCGAAACTGTCGGCCTCATGGGCTGTCGGTTTAGAGAACCCTTAAGAAAGCTGTCTGAAAGCCCAATAGATCGTCAATGTCGATTGCATGTACCGTCTGTCTAGTCAAACCTAAAAATGAGACCTACAATTTAAGCCGTCACAATCATGGACTGTACGTCGCTCTCATAAGCCTTCGGTTTCGCGGACTGAAACCTTAGGATGATGGCTGTTTAAAGTAGATATTCATTGATTTTAAAAACTAACTTTATTTTTATTATTGCAAAGTTAAAACTTTGATTCGACAACGTTATCAAAATTCAATGCTTGGAAACATTCGAAGTAATGATTATTATAAATTACAAAACGCTTAAATACAGCCCCAGCATAGCACCTGAAGAGCTCTCCGAACGCTGCTGAGATGTGTGAGATCACAGGATGGGCATGATTTGCACAAGCAGACGATGTCCCATGACATCTCACACATTTTTAGTGCCTGTTTTTTTAAATCTTCTCTTGAGTTCTTTCTCTTACTTCACTACCGTCAGGCTAAATGTATAATCTATTGCCTCACTCTAAACCCCGAGCATGGTTTTATTTTGATGACAAATGCAGCGATACAAAAATAAAGGAATCTTTTGCTTGTAAATAAAATAAGACGCCATTGTATATTCAGCTGCACACACCGCGGTATGTTCGGCGTTTCGATAGGGAACAAATGACGTCCTTAATATCATTCCGGAGTTTTTTCAATTTGAAAGTCTGGTTTCTTTAATTGTTAATTAACCCCTATCCTGTGTATTTAAAAACAATATATTTTAGCTATCAGAATCGGTTTCGTATCCCGTTTTGTATGGTTTGAAATGCAATCACATTTATATACACTAAACTCATTATAATTTGAGAAATAATAGCTTTGCAATAATTATGTTCATTCTTTATGGGATGTCGTCTGCTTGGGCTGTATTGGTCCATTATGTGACGTCATTAAAACATCGTTATTTTTCTGGCGAATCTCTCCTATATCCCAGATGCTATGGAGGTGGTTATATTTGTATTTTTATAAATCACCCAATATGTAGTTGACCTAAAACTTGTACGATGGCCATCTGTTAGCTTACCAGTTTCTAGTGAAACATTAGTTTACATATTTTGTTATTTTCTTTGAATTTCCACTTCAAGCCGATGGCTGTCTGGACTGGTTCACTTATTTCGGACACGCATATATACTTACACGTCCATATACCAACGCTGACTACCAGTGCTATCTGCGGTGTCCTATTACGTAATGATTTCAAGGGATACACGATAGCTTGGTATCGATCTACACTCATGGCTGTTAAGGTGATACATGTTGATTGGGCGCTGACCTGTGTATTTGAAGAAAGAACAGAGAAAATTGAGTGGTGCATATCATATAATATCATTAGGTTTTGCCTTAAAAATGTTAAGGAATGAATGTGTTAGCCAAGAAAAAGTATACTAAGCTGGAAGAATTGTTGAATATACTTGAAATGTTTGCCTGTTATGTTTCACTCAATCATTGAGTAATTAGTGTAAATATGCATTGAAATTATGGGAATAAAAACCTCGCTTGAGGATAAGAGAGGGAGATTTTTTTAAAAAGATTTTGCTGTCATCTGTAGTGGCCAATCTCGTACTTTTACTTAGGAGGGGGAGGGGGGAGGGGCGGATGGAAGGGGGAGGGGTTTGGCGCAGCGGGGGTCGTTTGTGTATCAAAGCTATTTGAAAATTAAAAGCAGAAAGGAAAAGGACAGAATCAAAGACTTCAGCGACAACTCGAGGGTAATTTCAATCCCATATTGTATAACCTACAAAATTCATATTTGGATTATGTAATATTCCTTTGCCATGTTCGCTTGTTTAAACAAAGGGATGAGTACATAGCTATTAAAACTAACGTTGGTTGACTTTTTAAAGAGAAGGTTGAGTTCTGGGAAGAGGTGAACCAAAATTGTTAGCGTTTTCATTGTATTATGCGAGTGTGGAAGAACATCAGATAAAAAAATGTTCCCTGAAAAGAATGGCTCTTCAAATTCCTTAATATTCTAAATATGGTGTTTAACATCATAACAATCGGGACTGATTTTTATGCCGCATGTTCGTGTAGTCCCAAATACATCTTTCTTTTATAGTGATTGTAGCTTTTCCAAGACTGGGCCAAATTTCTTATCATTTTGATGATTTCAGAACCTTGCAGTACAACAATACTTATATGTAAGATGATCAACCTTTTCTAATCGATTTTACACCGTTTTTTTCACAATGCAAGCGTATGACCAGAACTCAACTTTATCTTTACGTCATTGCAATCGTGTTCAAGACAAAGCAAACCAAAAGATATTGATCTCCTCGTGGGAAGGCCTTGGGAATCAGCCTTTAATAATATTTAGTGTGGAATAATATCTCTAGCGAAGAAAACAAAAGGGACAAATGTGATAAAACAGGAGCGGGTGGAGGGGGGGGGGGGTAGGGCCTCCTGGAACTGAGGCTTGTTTTTTTTCGACTTCATTCGATATTTTCACACCATTGTTAACAATACTCCTGTTTGTTTGGTTGATTTAAACAGTAAAATATAATTTTTTCGTCAATTGCAGTTTATCCTGTCATAAAATACGTACAATCATACACGCACACACACATCCATCCACACACACTCTCTCTTTCCAGGCCGAAGATAGAAAGACAGAGAGAGAGAGAGAGAGAGAGAGAGAGACAGAGAAAGTAATAAGCGTAATTGTTTTCTGTTGTTGTAAAGATCAAACAGCGGAATAAAAAAATGATATATTCATATCTTCACTAGATACTCCTAGTTCTTATGGTCAGTGAATAACATATAAACAGCACAAACAGGTAGATATAGAGATATGTAGTGATAAAGGAGATTTTATTTAAAAAAGGGTACAAATCGTATGGGGAGGGGGGGGGGGGAATACGTCACACATAAGAAAAAAAGACGTTCACGTCTCCTTTATTAATAAAAGTTCAGAACACCCATGACATTCAATGGGAGGCGAATTAAGGAAGAAAATGAAAGGGAGTTGGGTAGAAAGAAACTGAGTGAGAATGGGTTGTGTAAGAGAGTCGGAGTCTCGGAGAGGATGGCGAGAGAGAGAGAGAGAGGGGGAGAGAGAGGATGGTTGAAGAGAGGGGGAAAGAGAGAGAGAATGGTTGGAGAGAGAGAGAGGGAGATAGAGGGAGAAAGACATCTCGGGACCATTTTAATGATAATCACTTGAATATCGTAGAGGGATGCTACGGAGACCGTTTACCTGCTTCCTAAGCCTGTAAACTGTATAATATGAATGCAACCGGGACAATAATTCAATCCAGGAGGATAACTTTATTGAAATTACATCTCCCTCCCTGTTTGTTAGCGATAAAAATCGTTAAGAGATTTTTTTTTTTTCATAACGATTTGGGGGAAATCCATGCGTATGCCACTTTCCACGATGGAAACAAACTACATAAATAAAACTGAAAATAGTTAACAACCAAAAAGAAATAAAAAGATAACGAGAGGTATTTATTTATTAACAAATTAATTATATATAGTCGTTCAACTCATATTCATTCAACTAATTCATTTAAAGTGGATCCAGGAGAATCTCGGGAGGGGGGGGGGGCGGGGCAATTCCGAAAAATCTGTTGAAAAAAGGGGCTCTCAAAAAGTTCATAGTGTATTTATTTGTGAAAAGGTGAGGGCAGGACGAGAACACATATTCCTGTGTTCATTTATGCTTCTACCGACCAATTCAGTTCTCCCACTTTTAAGTTATAAGACAATACCAAAAACCAATTACTATGTATTAAGAGTAATGATTATTATAGAATAGGAAAAACAAATAAAAAAGGAAAACCACAATCTCCAGAGCTCAGTATAAGACAGGGCTTTTAGCTAAACCAAAATTCCCTTTCTGTTCTCAGTTTCCCAGCTCCTCCTCTTCCAAAGAAGCAATTCTTGAATTCTCACTTCTTACGCCCCCCATCTGATTACGTCCTTCGTTCTAGTTCCCTCCTTTTCTCTTCAAACGTTATCTGTAGAGTTAATTTTAACCCCTCCCTTCTTCTCTCGCAATTCAGTTAATATGAACAGAGACCGAGTTTTAAAAGCCGTACGTTAACATTATCATTTTATCTAATTTGTCTCCCTTTCTCTACATATTTTTTAATTACTCAGTCTTTCAGAGTGAGTGCAGGGGATTGAGAGGTAGGAAGAAAGGTAGAGAGAGGGAATGAGAGAAAGAGTGAGAATGACAGGAGGCGCGATAGCTCAGTCGGTAGAGCAGTGGTCTCGTAATTCGGTGAACCGGGTTCGAAACCAAGTCGATGCGCTAGTGCCCTTTGGTAAGACATTAATCCTCATTACCAGATCCCTCGGAGAGGACCTAAAGCCGTTGGTCTTCTGGTTGCTTACTAACAAGCATTTATTGCTTTCTTAGCTTTCAGGTAAAATAAACATCACTATCCATGACATAGAAAGATAGAGAAGGAAAGAGAGAGAGAGAGAGAGAGAGAGAGAGAGTAGGAGAGAGAGAGAGAGAGAGGAGAAATAGAAATGTCTCTCTCTCTCTCTCTCTCTCTCCTACTCTCTCTCTCCCTCTTTCTTCTGTTTTCCTGTCTCTCCCTCTCCTTTCTTTCTCACAGCCTCCTCCAAACCGATGGGAATCTCTCTTTGTACGCCACTAATCCTGTTTGACAAGCGAGATGATTCTATTTGAACATTTGATCAGACCGTCTCAAACCGTTCGATGCTTCGCCTCTCGGACACGAGATGGAAACGACCTCGAGTACCATCCCCTATTCGATATCGAACAACTCTGTCGGGTCGCAGGTGAGGAGACTAATGACTTTGTCCTCGATCGAAAATCGAAAAACAACATAATATCGCAAGGCGGTACAAGGGCGCACGTAGAGAAGCATCCCGTTCAGTTATACCTCGATTTCAAAGAAGTATGATTAAAAAACCGCAGACAGACTAGAGACAAAAAATGCGGAGGAATTGACCTCCAATTAGCGAATAATCAGAGGTTATATCATCACGTTAAAAATTCATTACACACCCACATGTACAGCGAGAAGTAGGTCCAAGCCAAAAACATCCAATCACCCTTATTTGTCTTTCATTTTACGTCTTCTTTATCATTAGAAATAACACCTGTCAAAACGAAAACAGACAAAGCTTAAATAAGCTAATAATCATTCAGGCCTTCAGAAATAGGCCTGTTTATTTTCATTTCCAGGGCAATTGCTATTATTACATGGTGTGTGGGTTTGTGAATTACGGTATAATGAACACATTTATTTTTTATCCTGAGGCTAAAAACAGTATAAATATTCAGTTACTGGTACTGAATCGTACAGCCAAGAGCGCATACTTTACATAAATGAACTTGTCTAGCTATACCGGTAGCCCTCGATTTACAACTGTACAAGATGGGGAAATTTAAGAAAACGTATGTTTGAAACAACTTGCCAAATTTTCCACTGTTACAAAAGAATATGGCACAATCATTATTTTTCAAAATTCTGACTTCCCCTTCCGCATTTCCCTTTATTCTTTAAATTCGTTAAACACAAATTTGTATCGTTCTACTTGTATTTCATTGTATGAACAGTCAAACCTGTATTAGTGGCCCTCTGTCTAGAAAGGTTACCTGTCTACAATGGCCATGTATTTTGTCTCCCTCAGGAGAGAAATGTAAGTTTTAGAAACTGCCTAGAAAGGCCAACTGTATACAATGACCCCTTTTTCTGATTCCATTGGGTGGCCTTTGTAGTCAGGTTTGACTGTATAAACATTTTCATACTATGGTACACTATATGTTTTGCATATGCCGGACTAAGGTTGAAATTGAAAATTTAACCTTAGTTTGTAGATTTAGCCCTATTGTATAACCCTTGTTTAATAGTTCTAATGCGTAACAGATTATTTGAAATGTGACATTCTGAAGTTCGTAACCAATCATATTGGAACATCGCGAAAAGTTAGAAACAGGATAATTCCTAGCAACAGTATTCCTGAATATCCTCATATTCGTGCATTGAGGTACCCGGATATACTATCTACTGTATTTTGATGACGAAATAACATTTTATTATAATATACACGCTCTTACTCTCTTGCTTTGTTCGCTCACAAAAAAGAAAATATAGAGACAGGATGGTATTCGGTAAGAGGCGTCAAACCCTTCGAAAACATACACCCGCACGACTGTGGCAGCCATCTTTACATTCCGTACACGAACAGTTATGAATATTCTATAAACATGATTTTTAAAAGAAGAAGAAATTAGGTAATAACTTTTCAGACGCGGGGGGGGGGGGGGACATGAGGGTGCGGGCGTTTACTGTGGAGAAGTGGATCTATGGAAGGAAGCATTTGCTGTTGTAGTTTGACTAAATTACATAAAAAAAATTATGTCAGAGGGTTCTCATATAATGAGGACGGAAGCAATTTGATGAGTTTTATTTCGACACACCTATCGAAATGAATCAAACAAATGCGTTTTTGAGAAATCAGCATGACTAGTCATGGAGGAGTCGTGGGTGGACATTACGTCAAATGAAGAAGTATTAACATGATTAAGGAGTGAGCTAAGCCGGTAAGAAATGCGATAGAGCAGATCAGGCTTACACTTTTGGAATTAATGTGGCACTGTGGATTTTATGGAGGGGGGAGGGGGCATGACCAACCCCGCCCCCTTTAAAACGTTAATCCGAGCATGATTTATGTGGGTCATACAATAGGGTAATAATATCGACCCCTGAGTTCTTTTAATAGAAATAGTTGCGATCGTCTTTTATATTTTTTTAAATGACCAGGAATATATTACAGTCTACATGAGGCGGATAAAAATTGGATAACAATACATGACCTGAAGAACCAAGACCATCATTAAATTTTTATTTATCAATTAAAACCAGACATTTCTATAAGTTTAAATGAAATGATGTTGTCATTTTCATGTAATAAATAATACCTACTAATGTATCAACGATTCCGTTTATATATGAACATTATTTATTTTAGAATTATCTCGAAGTATCCAGTTTCTTGATAAAAAGCCCCCCAAATATTGTATTGTCTTTGGACTCTTCTTCGATCCTCTCATGTATTTGATTGAGAAAATGAATTCGATGACTATTTCACTAAAGACTTTGAATCCCTACAAATTTATTATGCTATTTCAAAAATTGAAAGTCGAGATTTAAATCTCAGAAATCATGCCACTATATAGGCAGTTCAGTCTATATTTTCAGTGGATTTTACAATTAGAAGACCTTGTGGGGACTGCATGTATGGGATTGCTTATTCTTATATTGATGTACCTTTCCTCGATTATGAACATAAACTGACATGCCTTAAGTATATAAAACGCTCTATACAAGTTTGTTTTGCCCCTTTCAACTTTCTAGTCCGAATGTACTCCTTGCGGAATAAGGAAAGCCTTCTTGTTGGATGTAAGGAAAATGTAACTTCTCACTTTTTACTCGTCATTCTTTTTTTTTAACATTTCCCTAACGAACCCTAATGAAAATGCTCTCTGGTCTCTCGATATATACCTTGTACTGCCATGAATACAAATATATTTTCCCCAGGGTCGCTATTACTAAAAATAAATAGGCACCCTAGAACCCCGAATACTTGGAAGCGAACATATATATCAACCTATATGTGAGATTTATATTACAATCCCTCAACCTTTTCACTGAGTCAACATCAGCTTTCTGGCTTAGATTATCAGGAAGGTTATTTATTTTCAGGGGAAACTGGAATGACAGAATTGGGTATTACATTATCTCGTCCTTAAACTTTAACTTTATCTATCTTACACATCCTCATCAAAAGAAGGCAGAAAAGGATGAATATCAAGATCAGACACTACTCTTGCCTGCGTGATCTAAAGTTCTCTAAAATGCAAAGCTTCAAACTACAAAATTGTCTCACTCTTTTTTAAACAAACGGCGTCTTTACAATGCAACTTTCCATTCTGAAAAATGGAAAAAAATGTATATACATATTTTGTTGTGGTTTGGTTAGGGGGGGGGGGTGGTGGATTGATTAGATTAATTGAAAAGGACTAGGCTTAGGGAAAGGAAGATGGGAAAGAAGGAGAAAACAAAATAGGAGAAGAAAAAAGAAGAAGAAAAGAGAAGGAATAAAGGAATGGATAAAGAGGAAGAGGAGAAACAAAATAGAGAAGAAGAAGAGGAAAGAAAATAATGGCAACCATTTAAATTTCATACCACAGTCGCTTTGAATAGACAAAATAACATAATTTGGTCTCGAACTCGAGCGGCAATCACGAAAGATTAAAAGCATATAAAATATATTACATTCGCGTAAATGGAAAAGGAAGAACAAAATCAATTTACTCGACATCAAATTAACAAGAATATCCGGTCTAGATAGACAAACTATTGTCTTATCTTGTCCATGAGAACAAGCCCAGATTACTGAATGAAGGCTGAGTGAACTCATGGAGGGATTTGAGGTCCTGACCAACTTTCCCATATTATAGATGATTTATGGAACTGGGCGATGGAAAGCGAGCAAATTGCAATGAACATGCCAAATGAAATCAAGAACGACTTCCACCGTGTGGGTGTCGCATCACAAATCGATATACTGCCTTTGGAATTCGAGAAATTGTTTGAACTCAGTCTACATCTGGGGAGTGTTTCACAAAACTAAGTTTGACTTTAAGTTGGACTTAACTATGGCAGGCCGTTCATGCCGCTGTTTGCTCTCAACATTTACTAGGATTGGTCTTTCAAGGGACGTACAATTGATCGTCACAAATCTACAGAATGTAAATTTGTTGATAATTCATTATTGAAGGAAAAAAGAGTAACCAGTGGCATGAATGGTCTGCCATCAAACTCAAAGTCGATCTTAGTCTTTGTGAAACAACTCCCTGTTCATTTAAGCGAGGTAAGTTTCGAACTGTTTTTAACTGAATCATGTATCGACGACAGAATACGGATACAGTGACAAAAGACGTTAATATACCTGTCAAGTTATAACAATTACCAAATATAACATACTTGTATACTTTGGGTCATCGTATGTTTTTTCCTTGTTGTATAATGAGGTTTGTGACCGAGTTCTGTCAACCCAGAATGTGGGACTTGAAAGCAACATCATAGATTTTTCTATTTTGATCGTACTAATTCCCTAAGGGTATATGTCTAAAACGTGAATTTTTTTTTTTGCAAATCAATGCAACGAAAAACTTACCTCTCGTTATGTTTATATTTCTTTGGGTGTAATTTGAATACAAATATATATCAAACAACTCTTTTCAGTTTTTTTTCCTTACTCTCACTGAGCTAAGGTTTACATTACAACACTTTTCAATCAGGTTCAAAGAATCCTATGCGATAGATACATTTTTTTCTTCTAAATTGCTAACATGGTTACCGCTGTACCCATCACCTTGGTAATAGCGTAAACGAATTTATTCTGCAAATTCAATAGATATGTCGGTCGATAAAGTTATAAATCTGTCAGGAAAAATATAGAATTTCCATATTTTTTAAAGCGTTATATCGAAAATTTTCGAGTAGTACCGGCAGCATGGCGCACTATGTAAAACCAAGCTACCCCGTTAGCATTATGCTAAGTTATATAACACAAAATGTCTCTGGAGGTAATGTTGTCGCAAAATTACTATTTTAAAGATTGATGGGATTGGGAATCTTTGTCTGCAAATTTGAAGAAGAAAAGGTAATACATTATTTTAGCCATTTTAAAATTCTCGCCCTGGAAATGTGCAATCAAATGTTGTTTGAAGCTAGAGCATGATTACCCTGAAAAGCGGTCATAGTAACGGACTGTTCTAATAATTCAAAGGTATTATTCAATATGCGGATATTGGCAAATAAAATCGTGCCTTACTTTTCACGAACCCGCGTCTCTCTCGCTCTCTCTCTCTCTCTCTCTCTCTCTCTCTCTCGCCATAACTGTTTCGGATCGCCTCGGGTAATAACCTAACTGCATTTACTCGGGTATATGGCGGATAAGGTCGACTATTTCGGTTCTTGACCAAAGTTGTCATGCCACGCGCTTTGTTGTGTTTATACACACCCGGGGCATGGTCCTTTCTTTTAGAGAGAGGCCCATGAAAGCGAGAGAAAAAAGAAATACGGGAAGCTAAAACGAAATGAATATCGCCAATATTGCCTGTAGCTATCGAGTTGTTTGTTGTTTTTTGGGTGCTCGTGACCAAATGGACTGCCATGGTTTCCTTAAGGGTATCGACTTTGACGGGAGTTTTGTTGGTTCCTTTCTTTGTTGTGGGCAAATATAGATGTTCTTGACATAATTGTATATTTCTATATTGCCGTATTTGATTTCATGAGTAATCAACAAATTTCAAGGGATTAATTCAAGCGGTGTACACTGCAAATTCATTGTGTAACGACTTTACACAACATAGGGTGGTTCACCCCTTACACAAGGCAAGGAGTTATGGGTTGTGTTAAGTTGTGTAAAATAAATTATACAACTTTACACTGCAAATTCGTTGTGTAAAGTTGTGTAATTCTTTTTACACAACTTAAAGGTAAAGACCAGTATTGGTAACACCCCAATTTCAAAAAATGAAATGGAAGCTCTCATTACCAATCATGTGAAAGAATATGTTTTGACTTATACATGATGATAACAAATTTGCCGGGAAACCGCCTACTAATTCATATATTTGGTAAATTTGTTTCTCTCATGGTCGTGTGAGAGATATAGGGTAGTCCCATATACATCTTTCTGTGTATAGTGCTTGTAACTTTACGAAGAATGGGCCAAATTTCTTATCATTTTGATGATTCCAAAACCTTGCAGATGCTAGATGCTAGATGATCAACCTTTTCTGATCGATTCCACAAAGTTTCTTTCACAATGCAATCGCATGACCATTACTGGTCTTTACCTTTAACACAACCTCTGTGTAAGGAGTGAACCACACAACGACTTTGCAGTGTATGGAATTACCGAGGTTACTGAGATCATACAATTCTAGCTATCCATTTGAAGGAACATCTTGTTTCTTGACCAACATCCGGCTTTACTAAAACTAGCATCATCAATAGCATCATAATATCAAACTAGACTAACATTGGTCACTGCTGACGAATTAGATGATATGCAGTAGATCTGAAAGGACTAAGAAACGATCGCCAGACGGCACCTGACGTACGATCGGTATGATTGGCAATCACTTACAGAAAGAGGAGCAGTAGTTCAACCCAATATTTGAATGACGGAATTTTATTATAGAGTCCGTACACTAAATTCCGTAGAAGGATACTAACATCACAGAAGCGGGACAATGTCATATTGCAGTAGCTGTGAGTTGAACCCGATAGTACTTGACTTACTCAGTAAAAAAGTAAACTTAAGTACTCGAACTTCTGAGAATAACACCATCGCACCACCAAACACCATCGCAATCATCGAAACACCACGGCGATCATCAAACACCATCGAATCACCAAACACCATCGAAATCACCAATCCCCATCCCAATTACCAAATACTATACAACTCAAACACCACCATCATCATTAAACATCACCATTACACCAAACATCATCACCTTCAATGAGGTAATTCACCACCGTCACAATCGTCGTCGTCACCACACAATATGGACTTTTAGATTTGCACGTCGACATATTAGACTGCTACGCGTGACGTCCTTTTAAGGTATTAAGACATCCTTTTAACCCTAATAAGGCCGGGGGGGGGGGGCATTATGGCCCCCCCTCCACGATTTTTCTGATTGTTCGAGAACGCATATGGATGGCGCCTCGCCGCTCGCTGACTTTTTTCTTTAGAGTCTTGCGCATCTTTAAAAAAAAAAAAAAAAAAAAAAAAATCGGACCTCTAGTTACAAGGTCACGTGACCTTTTGTCTTTGCATGTCAGCCCGAAAATCGCTCATTTTTGTGATTTGTGTACAAAACATATAGAAATGTCATTTTTCCTAAAAATAGATAAAACATTGGTTATTGGGTCTTGTTTAAAGTTTAGGTGGTTGTTTTGGGAGTCAAAATAGTTGAACTGTAGGAAGAAATGAAAAAAAAAAGAAAACAATAACATAAATAAGTTAAAAAAACAATGAAATACATAAGAAATTATCAAAACAAGAGATAACATAAGGAATAAGCTGGCCCTTCGAATTTTTTTTGTCGTATTATTGTTCCAAATGGTCTAATGAATATATGTAGTGAAAAAGAATGCTTAAATATGAATAATATATGATTTATGGGTAAAAATGCGATTTTATGACGTTATTTGCATAAATTACCATAATTATGCAAATGAGTGATTTTTTTCAAAAAATTGAAATTATCATATTGTTCTATACACTTCACTTGACATGCGTTTGCAAATTTTCGCGGAGATCGGCCGTTTTACGGCCGAGATCTTAGGGGGGGGGGGGCCATAATGCCCCCCCCCCCCCGGCCGTAGTAAGACTTCAAATAGCCCGGCCTTATTAGGGTTAAGGCATTGTCAATGCCTTAAAAGGGCGTCACACGTATAGCAGTCCACTATGTCGATGTGCAAATTTAAAAGTCCCTAATGCCTTTCACTCCGTATGTTCTCACCTGCATCATGTAAAAAACGAACTTGCACATGAACCTGCCAAAGAGCCATGTGGGGGTGGCGTACACCGAGGCCGTGAAGGGAGCACAGCAGAGCAAGAAGGCTATATCCGTGAGCGCCAGATTCAAGATATAATAACTCGTCACCGTCCTGTTCTTCGTGTGGCAGTAGATGGTGTAGATGACCACGAAGTTGCCCGCTAGTCCGGCCAGGGTGATGACGCTGAAGATGGTCGGGACAAGCCAACTGTAGACTCGCTCCGACGGGCTCGGCTCGTACGGCAACAATGATGAATACAGAGACGAATTCTCGTCATAGTTCCCGTAAAAATCATCTGAAAGATCCATGTTGCCTAAAACAGAAACCCTCCTCGATCTCTTCGACGACGACGAGCTACTTAAGTCTCACCTGTCGTTTGTTTCGGAGTAATCACTGACGTCTTGTCTTGAAGGAGATTACCGCTGAATGCCGTAGCTCCTAAGCTTCGATAATACGGGATGTGGGCGTTGAAGATTTCGGAATATAATCTGCAAAGACAAAATATGACAATGCTTGATGAGGTTATAGAGCGGTTATGATATAATAATTGCACATGCATGGATAAGCCAGCACATGAGCTTACATGAAAAGCTTCAATGAATATCATTTTCTTCTTTTAAAAGAGTGCCTCTCTGTTTCCTTGCTACTTACTCCCTAAAATTTCCCCTTCTTCCATTTTAATTTAATGTTGAAACTATCTTTCTATGATGTCAACGAGAAGGTTGGGTTCTGTTAATGGAAACACCTAAATAGATATATAGATAAATAAATAAATATATGGATAATAATGTTCTCATTCTTTCCAATATGAAAGAAGATCATTAATTTTTCAGTTCTCTTTTATTTTACATTTTGGACGACATCATGATGAAACCTTTTTGTTTTGTCTCGTGCAACCGAATCTGTATCCAGTGTTTTTCCTCATTGTTAATTTCAGCAAGATTTCTTTGGCGTATCCAAAGGGGTAGGAGCATCTGCCCAAAGAAGAGGAAAAAAATCTAATCTAACAGCCACTGCTGTTATGTATTTTTTTTCAATTGCACGATCCTTTGGTGATGCGTACATAGAACGATGATCGGGTCTTGTACGGGGGGCAGCATCACGCGCGCGTCATCTGTTGGTAATGCATTGTGGGATAAGGTTGTCGACACATCAGGACGCGTTATTTTTTCTGCGGCACAGATTGGGGTTAGGTGCGTGTTGAGCCTATGGGAAAGTTTAGGGTTAGGGTTAGGGTTAGGGTTAAATCAAGACCTCTTTTTTTATAAAAAAAAGCCCCAATCTGCGTGCCGCAGAAGAAAATAACGCCATCGGGACATTGTAAGTAGCAGATGGAAGGATACGTAAATCTGAAGCGTCAGTAGAATAATTTGCCTTTAAGCTCGGATTAAGAAAACAAAAGAAAAATCTGCTCCCTGAACTGTGCTTCTTTCACTTGGCAGTAAAATTCCCAAGAACACCTGCAATGTGACAAATTTATGTTTGGTTCGTTAGTTCAATTTTTCTATTTCCCTTGTCTGAGAAATTTTGAGTAAAACATTAAAGTAAAAAGGGGATACAAGTTCGTTTCTTTGTTCGTTTGTTTAACTTGTCACAGTTTTTTCCGGATAAGACATCACCTACCCATGCTGGTTTTAGTCAACTGTTACAATATTCATGATTCGAAATCTTCACAATCATACAAATTAATTCCTACTGACAAGATAATCAACCAAGTATTATTTAGAATTATGTCTGCTATTCAGTTAATACATTAAAAATACTTTGAAATTACGTATTCTTTTGCGCTAAATGTCATGGTTCGCCGCGATCTAAAATAAGTTTCCTGGAGCACTCAAAAAATGCGTAGCCCGCGTGTTCAATCATTGAAAATGCATTCATATCGGGAGGAGGGGGGGGGGGGGATATGAGGTGAATGATTGGCAGCAGGTGAACAAGGTCATGGGCGAGAAGAATGGAGAGGTGGAAAGTCGTATCATTCCCTTTTTACGTTGTTTTCCTTCATTTTCTAATATCTGTCAAATAAAGGGTGGAAGTCATTCCTGTTCATGCACGCAGCTACATTGTGCGCGGGTGAGCCTGAATCCGATGACCGGGGTAATATATATGTAAAGCGCTTTGAGAGGGCCTTCGGTCCTGAAAAGTGCTATACAAGAACTAACTATTATTCATGATTATTATTATACAAAAACGAAGCAATTGGTAGTCATAATAACCGGGTAACGTCGTACATTCAAAGTTAATGGGCTTTGCCATTCCAATTTATAACTTTTATCATGCGATTAACGATCCCATGGAATAGCAATTAATTGTATATACTATGGACAAAAATAAACACACACACTAAATATTGATAAAAACGGACCTGTATTCTACGAAACCTGAATCTGACGTCGGGCTCAAGCTTTTCTTCAATATCGTATTTATGAAAGCAAGCTAGGATGAGGTCTAGGGTTTCCTTTGTTAAAGGTGATCTTAGATCGGCGGGTTTTTACTTAATGAATAGAATATGAATCTTTTAATTCATATATCCGCTAAGCTGTATCAAATGATGGTATCATATTTCACTAGCATGATAAGATAACAAACAGTCCAGGTAGGTCTATTTTTCTACCCATCATAAAAAGATATAATAACATGATAGAAAAACGCGCCATTATGACAATCCTCGATATAAAACAGACGACAATTTCTTTTAAAATGCGATAACGATCATACGATACTATCACAATAATCCTACTCTTTCGTGCCCGGTTAAAATGCGCGGATAGATTTCCGACAAAATTACGCCATAATTGATGGTGTTGCCCATGGCAACGAGTTGTTTGTTTAAGACAAAAGAGGCGCGAACTCCATTAGGATGAATCCAAGTGGTGTTCACTTACATCGGGACGGCAAAAGTGGAGTGAAATCGAACTCAAAATCAACACCGGTGTAGTCAAGATCACGGTATCGTGGATAAGAAGTTTGTACGATGATGATTAGTCTACAGGCGCAGGCTCTGTTTTGACATTTAATCACATTTCTATGAAGCCTTGAGCCAAACATAACCCTAGCTTTGTCAAATTTCAGAGGACCAGCTATAGTCGGAGCCTGAGGAGCGCAGTAGACGGTCCTGTCTACGTAGTCTTACATTTTCAGACACTTTTAGTGACGCAATTGCGACCGACAAGGTTTTGTGCTCGCAAACTTAATTATGATGTCGGGGAAAATGAAGTGACGGTGAACGACGCTAAAAAAATAAGTGAAAAGGATCCTCTTTTTCCATCATTCTTTTTGGCGTCCTTCACCCCGACATCATCATTTAGTTTGCGAAAACAAACCCTTGTCAGTCGCAAATGCGTCACAAAGCGTCTGAAATAAGCGTCAGTATAATGAAGAGTTTAATTCCAAAAGGAGCTTAATCCATTAATATAGCTTCGGTGAAAAAAGAAATTGCTTACCAGATTTTGGACAGGCGTCTATGGAAAAGTGATATTAGAAGGTGCATCTTTTCATAATTGCTCCTTTTGGATTTAAGCTCTTCATATATAGTTTTTGCAAAATAATACTATTATTATTATTCAACAATCAAGACTAGTTTAAGGCCATGGACAAAAAGGTGGAAAAAGGGAAATGAAAGGAAATTGGGAAGAAAGTAACTGAGTGGGAATGGGAATGCATAAGAGAGAGAGAGAGAGAGAGAGAGAGAGAGAGAGAGAGAGACGGACATGCAGAGGAAAGTTTGAGTGACCATAAAGAGCTTGATTCCAAAATACTACTCCACTCATCAATACTATGTAGATGTTTAGGGTTAGTCTTAGGGTCAGAGTTGATATAACTGTTTTGGGTAAAGTTTAGAGACAGGTATAGGCGCAAGGGTTCGGCTTATTGTTAGGGTTTCTTGTAATGGGTATTGCTATTTTTTTCAAAAAAGTAAAAAGTTTGTAAAAACTAAGAGTTTAATACTTCAGGCAAATTTTCTGACACTAGCAAGTATTGCGGAGGAAGCAAGATATTTATTCAATTGGTCTACAAAAATCAATATTCTAATTATAAGAGCATTATTCAATATCACAAATGAACCCAACCTACCTCTCCACGTGATCGCCATTTTTACAGACTTGGAGGGTTTATCTATGGTAGATGATAAGTAATCATATAAAAAACTAGTTCGAGCAAAAAATCAGACAGAGCAAACAACACATCGAGGATTAAACTGACATCAGATAGTTCAGTATCGCTGCATGTGGACACACTGGATCATCAAAGAACTTTATCGAAATTGTAGACCATTAATTTGATGTGTAAACAACTTGTTCGGGCGTTAACATATCGGATTCTTCGTTTTGGCACGCCGACGCTAAGATTGGATTGTTGTTATGAAATGTCATGGAATACGAGAACAGGATGAAAAACGTTATAATAATAAACAACATCAGCATCAGGCGCGGATCCAGGGGGGGCCGAGCGGGCCTTGGCCCCCCCCCCCGCAAAAAAAAAAAAAAAAAAAAAAGAGAGAAGAAAGGAAAAGAAGGGAAAGGGAAAGAGGAGAGAAGGGAAATAAAGAAGAGGAAGAAAAAAAGAAAAGGGGGAAGAAGGGGATCGGGGAGGCGAAAGGGCCTTGCCTCCCAAGCTGTTGACCCCCCCCCCCAATCAAAAAGATAAGAGAGAAGGAAGGAAAGGGAAAGAAATGACATAATTTCCGAGATTTTTCATCACCTTTTAGTTAATACGTTTGTATGTGTTTGTTGGAGAATGACAAATTACTAAATTTACAGCCAGGCAAGAAATATGATTCTTGATATTCCTACATGTCAGGCCCAAGGTGGGGCGGGGATTGGGAGCCTCGAGCTCCCCCCCCCCCCACTTTTTTGAAAAAGTATATTAAAGAGAAATAAAATAGAATGAGAGCAAGAAAGAAAGAATAGTTAACTGCCAGTGTTAAAAATTAATGAGGCATCTAAATATGCTCATCTGACCGTGATTAAATGCCTAAAACCCCTAAGCTCCCGGGGGCTCTGCCCCTGGATTCCACCTAAGACCCTACGGCGGGCCCTTAGATGCTCATCTGACGGTAATTTAATGCCTAAAACCCCTGATTTTTGGGGGCTCCGCCCCCTGAAACCCACGCCAAATAGTGACCTGCCAGTGTCATAAAATAATAAGGTATACAAAAAAATGCTCATCTGACCTTAATTAAACGCCTAAAACCCCTGAGCTTCCGGGGCCGGCTCAGCCGCCTCGACCCAACCAGAGGCCCTAAGGCGGGCCCCTGAATGCTTTTCTGACCGCAAGTTATTGCCTTAAACCCCTGAGCTTGCGGGGTCGGACAAGGTATCAAAATGTGTTTATCTGACCGCAGGCGCGTAGCCAGGGGGGGGGGGGGCGGTCCCCCCAAATCGGAAAAGGACGTAGGAAGAAAAAGGAGAAGACAAAGAACACGTTTGAAAAAAGGATTAAGAGTATAGAGAACGGTACAACGCATCGTCTTCTTTCTCTAATAATCTTGTGAAACGTCAAAGCTTCCGCGCGAAGCGCGGGAGTGGGGAACCTGAATTCAGACGAGGATTCAGAGGCGAGAACGGTAATACGAATCTTTAATGATTGAAACGCAAAAGCTTCCGCGCTTCGCGCGAGAGGGGGGGGGGGGGGAGGGAAAACTAAATTCCGACGAGGATTATTTTCGAGAACGGTACAAAAAATCGTCTTCTTTCTCTAATGATTTAATAAAAATTAAAAACTTCCGCGCTTCGCGCAGCAGGGGGGAACCTGAATTCAGACGAGGATTAAGAGTCGAGAACTGTACAGCCAATCGTCTTCTTTCTCTCATAACATTATGAAACTTAAAAGCTTCCGCGCCTCTCGCGGGAAGGGGGGGAGGGGACCTGAATTCGGACGAGGATTAAGAGTCGAGAACTGTACAGCCAATCGTCTTCTTTCTCTCATAATTTTATGAAACTTAAAAGCTTCCGCGCTTCGCGCGGGAAGGGGGGGGGGGAACCTGAATTCAGACGAGGATTAAGAGTCGAGAACTCTCCAAAGAATCGTAATAATTTAATAAATCGTAACATTTTCCGCGCTTTGCGCGGGAAGGGAAAAACTAAATTCAGACGAGAATTATTTTTGAGAACGGTACAACGAATCGTCTTCTTTCTCTAATAATTTAATGAAACGCCAAAACTTCCGCGTTCGCGGAGGAAGGAGGGGGAAACTCGCCCCTCCCTGCACCGACCCCCCCCATTACGTCACTGTTGGTCACCATTACGTACCAATATTTGGCTCGCATAATTTCAAATTTGGGCCCCCCCCCCCTAAGAAATCCTGGATCCGCGCCTGATCAGCATCCAACGGTTTCTAATACCTTTACTTGTATATCCGTTCACCTGACGTTCTATGAAGACGTGTTCGCACCCTTCATAATGTGTTTTACCCTTATTTGGAGAAGGGGGGAGTGGGAGGGGGGGGGGGGGGGCGTGAACATTTCTTATTTACCTGTTATATGCAATATTGGGCACACATTTTCTGAACATCGGGAAATTGTTTCCACTCTGTATTTCGATTTTTAAAATCTGAGTACAACTCCAAACCCTCTTTTTTATACTATCATCTTCCCTCTTCTAGTTTTACAAGCATTCCCTTGCACTTGTTTTCCTTTTCTCTCAATCCCCCATCTCTCTCTCTCTCTCTCTTTCTCTCCCACACACACTCTCTCTCTCATTTTACCCCTCTCCGTCTCTCGCGGTTCTTACCCCTCCCTCACTTCCTCTCTTTTGCTCTTCACTGTCCATTTCTTTCAGTCCCTCTTTTCTGCTTCTCTTTCTCTCTATCCATCTCTCTTCTCCCCTTTCTATTTCACTCCTTGTCACTCACGAGCCATTCCCTCTTCGCATTCTTTCTCCTTTCTCTCAGCCTCTCCCTCCATCACACCATCTCTCTCCCCCTTCTGTCTACCCATCTCTCATTATATCCTATCTGTTCATGTATCTCTCTCCCCTTCTCTCTTCCCCTTTCCATTCATGTCTGCATCTGTCTTTCTCCTTCTCTTTCTCTAGCTGTTATCTTATCACGATGATGGTGTTGATGATGGTATGGATGTACTATTGCCTCTGTCCCAGAGTGCGTTCAGTGAATTATTAAAGAAGCGACGTACAACATGAGATCTATTGGAACAAGTTGTAAAATTAGATAAAAGATGATTCTCAGAGTCTGCTGATGATACGGGCTGGCGGGAATGTTTGAAGTTTGCTAAAGATGAGAAATAATGGCCGAGTTTTAAAGTTCTTTTGAGTCAGCTTTGACGAATTTCTTAGCACAATTAGTATCCGGTGAAATGAACGCTCTTCAAACATCCTCACATTTGAAATAATTAAAAGATAGCTGAAATATTTGAATTAAACTTTCATGCCTCATGTGTGTGTTGTCCCTTATACCAATTTCTGTGTGCATTGTATGTTAATGTAAGGAAAAAGTAATTTCCCAACTCTTTAACAATTTAACCGTATGACCAAGACTCGATTTTGCCTTTGAAAGTACACGTTTCTTATTCATCCCATTGTCTGTATCTTCTAGTCTCGCTGCCATGAATGAATGATCTTATCATCACAGACAAACCGTCTCGAAGCTTGCCTCATCTCACGAGATTCATTTCAACCGGAGGTATCGCCAGAGGGGTGGAATAGGGTAGAGTGTATCGTCCCCTTATAGGTTAAATCTTTGGCGGAGGTAGCCAGATTCAAAATTTCTACATGTTGTTGAAAAATATACAATCAATTGAGTTTCTGCTTTTGTTTATGGATGAGAAGGTGGGGGGGGGGGGGGGTAAATGTAACTATTATTCTTCCATATTTTTTGGGGGCAATATAAAAATCCTAATCATTTGCATTAATATTGAAACAAAGTCAACTAAAATATTAAAGAAAATTAAGCGCTGTCCAAAATTCGCCATTTTTATTTGCTTATTTTCAATGATTAAGAAGCATATTGTCATTTTTTTTTGCTTGACGAAATTGTCAGCTTCCCTGTCGGTAAATTTGGCCCCCATTCAAAATGGTCTTGCGATGCCCCTATTTCCCTAATCGCCTTTTCTGTTATCTTCATAAATCCTTCTGGTCTTTTCTCTCTCTCTCGCTCTCTCTCTCTCTCTCTCTCTCTCTCTCTCTCTCTGTCCTTTCTCCCTCCCTCTCTCTGTTATTTATCCCTTTACCCTCTTTTCTATTAAAGTGTTTTACGTTACCGTCCTTATTTATTAGGTTCACTTCCTTTTAACCATCACACAAAATGGAGGAATTTATTAGGAAGTCAGTTATTATATTACCAATTCCAATATCATTGAGTAGTTGTCAGATAAACGAATTGTCCACAATATCTTCATAATTTTGCAAGATGGATTGAAAATTTCACAAAATTTGAGTCGAAGTATTCGATTAAGATATGCAACAGTAAAAATCAAGTCACCATTTACATGTGACCATTAAAGTGCGTAGTTACTTGCCTCACGCAAATGTAAGCGCTGCCTAGAAACCATGATTCCCCATTACATCCGATGATTCCTCCCACTTGGACATTATCCACGATTGAGCATATCACCATCAATCATCAAAATCATTTCTCGATTCCATCTTGGATATATCACCCGATTGATGTGATTTATTCGAAATCCGATATTCGTAAAGGTTATTCCACAATGAGCTCATGAACATTAATCTCTTCGAAAACAAAGTCTTTTCGAAGAAATAATCTTTTTGCACATACATGTATTAACTATTCGAAAACATGTCTTTTTCGTAAACACATCTTTTTCACAATTTTGTTGTTGTTGCAAATGTATTTATAACATGTTTTTCCGTCAACTTTTTTTTGCAAATATATTTTCTCTCAAGCATATGTTTTCATAAGCATGATTTGTCTGATACTTTGTTGTTTATTTTAGTCTAGAAAATTATTTTCGCATTTGATAAAACGATCAATACTTGCGTCTGCCGCCTTTTCTCTCATTCCTTTACAAATTTGATTGTCCTTTATATCAGTTTACCATTTGTTTTTCTTGTCATAGGGCAATAGTTGGAAATACCTCATTGTCAGGTTTCATGGGCCATCCTATCAAAATATTAATTCAAGAGATAATTACATTCCTCATGTTTTATATGAAACATTATATACCTCTCTTTAGAAATCTAGCCATCTGATGGTCGAAATTGGAGTCGTGATTTTAGCCATTCCCGTAAAGAAACGAACTATGCCAGTAACGGTCAATAGTTCATAAGTGAGATTCCCGAAAGATTCCGGGATTCCGGGTAGCGGGAAAATAGTAAAACTTTGATGAGATCCCCATTGATTTATGTATTAAAAGTTACTTTGTGCGAGCACGGATACCGTACAGTTCTTTTTGTCTGCGATTCCCAAATGATTGTAACATTCAGTCATCTTTCCAGCGAAGATTAACAGACAGTGTCTCGGATTTTCTGTGATGCTTTAACTAATCTTTACTCAAGAAAAGGATGAGGTAAGAATTTTTTGTAGATTTTTGTGTCAATTCGGTATATAAAAGATAGGCCTGTATCAACTGATTTAATATACAGGAGGCAACGTCCCCTTGAGCCTATAAAAACAGCCAGGCCTCTCATAGCAGTCGATATAATTATCTATAATATTGCGAAGACATTAAAAAAGCAACATGAGGCAATTTCAATGGCCATGTGCAACACCTTTTGAAATGTGCTAACATTACAATGACGAATTACATTTAAACATGATCTCTGTAATCGATACAAATTCTAGAAAGTCTTAAATTCGTGCTAGTGTATCATCCCTGATATAATTATATACAGTGATAAAATCGATGAATACCGTATGTGTTCCATCTCCCTGTAGAAATCCCACTCTCACACATTCACTTACTCACTAACCCAAGGTAGAAATACGTTGCAATAATATTGATTCCCAATACCAAGATTAAAGATTCGGTCTTTTGAGGATATGTAATAAAGAAGTGGAAAACAAATATATCTTTGTCGTTAAATGATCAAAAAGACTGACAGATTCAGGTTTGGCGCCAAAATGGGCTCGTGCCCAACTCCTTTCCCCGGTCTCACTCTAATGAAAGTATAGCTAATTTACGAGCCAATGATAGGGGTGGGTGGAAGAGGTCTTAGCGTCCTCAGTCCACGTTCCAACCCCCACTCCCCCTCCCCCTCTCTCCCTATCCCCATTTGTCCTCTCCCCTCTCCCTCTCCCCCTCTCCCCTCTCCCCTCTCCCCTCTTCCCTCCCATCTTCCCCTCTCCCTCTCTCTCTCTCTCTCTCTCTTGCTTGTTAGAACATTTCCAGAGTACCCATCTCTGTCACAAAATCCCAGATCCGCCTCCTGAAATCGGCTATGAGCGACGGTTAACATTACTTCTGTCAAGCCTGCGGGTTAAATAAAAGTATCGAAGTGATTTCAGCTAAACCAGGATGAGAACATGTGCCAAGAACATGATTTAAATCAATTGCGACCTCAGGGATGCTCTGTTTTCAAATGGGAGTTGTCATCGCAAGCATTGCGGAGACGAGACTGACCTTTCCCTCCACATCTCTATTTGTCACACCATGTTATCTCTATAGGCTGAAGGACAGGATAATCAAGAGTTTGGGGATATCCCCAGAGGTTGAAAACATGGATGATTTGATTTGAGACCCTCAACATTCTTTTTTTTTTAAATGTCATCCCTTATCAAAAAAGGAGAAAAAAAGAAGAAAATAAATCTGACCGACCGACCCAGGTTCTGGCACCCAAAGGGCAATACAACATCTTTTTTGTGAGTCTGAGTTTCTGAGTTTGTTTAGGCCTAAGGGATTGTTCTTCAACTGCAATCATATTCGAATATTCGAGGTAATGTAATTTTGTGTTCTCTCTGCTGCTGGTGTTATTGGTGAGACTAGGGTTTGGTATTCCATTAAATCCCGATTCTTTTTTCGGTAACACAAACAAAATTAGGTATACAAAAACGAAGCGATTTACCGCCGCATATTTAACAAGGCTTTACATTAATATTTTATTTTATTTATATATATATATATATTTTTTTTTTTTTGGGGGGGAGGGGGTTGACTATGTGGGCCCTAAAATTCAACGCCAATTTTTTTTTTCATTTAAATTTTGACTTGATATTCATTGCATCTTGTTTTGTAAAGATCCTGTTAAAAAAAAAATGAAAAGCCCCGGGGGTTCATATGACGCAAGAACGGCATATTTCCATGGAAATGTAACAAAAATATGTCAGATGATCAACTCGACCAATGGCAAAGCCAGACATTGATTCTGCACTAGTATTATAATGGGGGAGGGTGCGGTTTTAGTCTATGACAGTAAAAAGGAACTAAGAAGGCCACCGACCTAGGAAGTGGAGGTGGGGGAGGGGTCCCATAATCTGTTCTCGTACTGTCCTACCATCCCTTTCCCTTTCCCTTCCCCTGTTTTTTTTTTTCACCATTCGATGGGGGGTGGGGGGGGGGGCACATGCCCAATGCACCCATAGCTACACAACTGAACACGGCCATATCACGTGATACTGTCGAACCCTTTTCTTGACACACACATTGTCAAAATGATTGTCCCTGTACCGGGACAGGCGGAGGAATTATGATAAATACCGGAGGGAAATTAAATCCTTACACAAGGAAATAGGTCAAGACATATTTGCTAAGAGACATCGAGAGAGAGAGAAAGATAGAGAGAGAGAAAGAGAGAGAGAAAGAGAGAAAGATAGAGAAATTGCTTACAAGATATAGCACGAGATATAATATGTAGATATAGAGAGGGAGAGAGAGAGAGGGGAGAGAGAGAGAGAGAGAGAGAGAGAGAGAGAAATAGAGGATGGATTAAGGGGGGAAGTGCAAAAGAGTGCTTGAGAGGGCGTTTACTCTGTGTTAACATAAATGAGTTAACGTCATTCTTAATCCAGACAGACGTTGAACCTAGAAATTAAAAGATGGATAAAGACTGTGAGAGAGAAAAAAAAAAAGAGAGAGAGAGAGAGAGAGAGAGAGAGAAATAGGGTAAGAGGCAATAAGCTAGAAGAATGAACATATTCTCAATTTAGAAACAATACTCAAAACAAAATAAACAAACGAATAACGTCAACAATTGCACCAAAGTGAAAAATCATGAACGAAGGAGAATTTATTATACACTTTATATACTATCTCTATCGAGTTTCAAATGTCAGTAGGGTGGTAGGTGTCACACATACTGCTTAAACTATTTTCATTTATACATATCTCGAGCAGCCATCAAACAGTTTATCTACACTTATTAATAAATAGGGGAACAGTTGATCAACACAGTGAATGTTGGTAAAAATGCTTTGGTGTATACTTTGAACAGACCCAACTAAGTTTGAAATGTGTGTGTGTGTGTGTGGGTTGGGAGCTATGTGATGAAAATAATGATACACCTTACGTGTGTATATATTCCTATGGCCATCGTAGGTCATCACACCTTCTCCAATAAATATTTAGGTATTATCACAAATTAAATAAGAACATATTTCATCAACTCTTCTTTATTGTGACTAACTGTCTAGAGTAGATATGAAGTAATCTGAAATAAAGATATTTTACCTTCAGTTGGTTAAAGTTCCATGACAAAGATTTCATCGGTTTCCCATGCTCGAAACAATCATAATACTATATATCTACTTAATGGTAGGCTTTACTACTTCAGTCAGAAGGGATTAGACCGCCCAGCGAGCCAGCGAGGTCACTGTGACAGGTGGCTATCTCATTAACTCAGCTCTCATTTAACATAAGAAAAAGAGGATCATGGGGGACCAAAAGGCACCGATTGGGGAAGTTTTCTATATAGAGGGAGCAAGTAGCTACAAGTAGGACAGTGTGCCTTTAATGCTTGTTCTTGAAAGAGCTCTTTGCTCATTGTTTCCAAAATTCACTTCTCTCTGCCCTTTTGTGCACTCTCACTTTGGAAGTCTAAACGCGTTATATCAGAAAGTGCGAGGCATACTTGTGAGACGTATAAATTCATTTCCCCTACGAAACAAGAATCGTCCCGGATGAAAATTAGAGGGCTACAGGCGGGTTGCGTTCCAGAAATTAAACTCAGAAGCTGTCATCGTCGCCGACGTGTATTCACTAAATATCACCAGTGGCGTAGCCACGAGGGGCATGTGGACACATGTCCCTAAATCAAATTGCAAAAAAAGAAAGAAAAGAAGTAGAACAAAAGAGTTGACAAAAGAGAAAGGTGAAAAGCAAACAAGGAAAAGGGAGCGTGAACTCCTCTTATTAATAGCCCCCTAATTAATAGCCTTTTGGATTCGGTCCTTGTCCGCTGACTAGGAAAAATGCCCCTCCCCCAATGCGGGCGGTGCCCCTTTATGCCCAACTATACGCCACTAAACAGCACAACTAGTATAATCTCGAAAGTAATACTGGGCCAGATGTGTGTTTCGGCGGACGAGGCGGGGACAGTCGCGCGGTTCATCCGCGGTGCCAGGGAATACAATCCTGGCAGCAGAAAGAATCTAAAGGGTAAAATTGAAGAGACTTTTTTGGAGTTACAATTTTGAATATCTAAGACAAAATGTGCTCTGGGGGACACTTTTCGCTTCTCTCCCCTAATTGAGAGAGGAGTGGAATGTCATCAAATTCGCATTAAGTTTATTGCTGCGGGGGACCTGGGAATGACAGTTACACTATTTGGGGGATATTTCATGAGGGGACTTTTGTAAATGTGAGAGGTATAATCTCCTGTGTATCTATGGAGCTCAGGGGGAAAGTCGGCTTTATACCGTTGCTTTACAATGTATTATTTTCATACTGTCAGGTTAAATATCACATTTGGTGTCAAACTTAATTTGTTCTCTCACAGGCATGACTTTATATCGCAATATTTATATTAAACTATTACTTTGAAGTGTGTATACAAACACTCAAATATCGATCCACAAGGAGGGATGAAACCAACTACATGGAGATGTAATTTAATGATTAAGCGCTTGAATTGGGTCAGGAGCTTAAATACAAATAAATAATAAAGAGGTAACGCTAACGTATCAAGGGCTAAGTTAATTTACCATCTTGTCTACAGACGTCAATTATTGAAGTGTATGTGTGTGTGCTCCTGTGTGTGTGTTGTGTGTGTGGGGGAGGGGAAGTACTACCACGACTTAAATTCACCCTCCCCTCTCGCAATGTTTTACGTTTTCCATCCGACTTACTGTTGACGATTTGCTTGATCAGAGGGCCTCATTTTAAAAATTGTTCATACGAAAAACAATGATTAGGGATTCGAATCAACATCTTGCAGGTGAAGACCTTCGAATCCCTCATCACTATTTTTTTGTTCAGCCTTGTTTTATTCAAATTTTGTTTAGTCTACCTCTAATAACGGGACAGAAAAAAAACTAAATCTATTTCTTTTTATTTGACTCCTTCGTAACATGTTAATCCAGTAAAGTGAATTAAAAAACGAAACTATGTTGAAATATTATTGCGTCTAATATGGAAACACAGGAGTTTAAAGTCTTTAAAACAATATTATAACCAAGTTTAAATGAACACTCTCTATTAGAAACCTGTCAAAATGTCATCGGATCAAATTCCTACAAGATGCAGAAACAAAAGCAACGGATGAAAAATTCATACGTTTGAAATTATATGAAAACAATAACTTCAACAAGTTTCTTAAGAAGCTATAGATTTCTTCCCCCAAAACTTCTTATTTTTGTTTTTCCCTTAGCAATTCAGTGACCTTTGTTTCTGGCGGGAAGTCGATCAAATTTCCCGGGCGACAATGGCGCCAAAATCTCGGAAGGTAAGCATTGATCATGTGACATTAAACTCGACTATTCTCTAGGTGCCACGGATGAGTGTTATCACAAGTGATTTGATTAGCTCGTCTGTCAGATATTACAAGTATTAAGGGCGGAAAGACAATGAAAACATGACGAGCGAGGGGAAAGAGAACGGGACGGAATGTGAGTGGAGATGTGTACAGTTTTAGCCTCCAGTGCTAATTAGATCATTTCTTTTCGTCACTTGTTGTCGTATGCTCGTATAAAGGGTTGGAGAAAGTTGGAGAAAGATGTTGCGAGTTTCCGATCGTTTATAACCGCTTCAGTTCGTCTAACCACTGTCCATTATTTGAGAGCATTCTCTTTTGAAGCCCTTCTTTTCTTTTCCCTTTTCCCCTTCATTTTTCCTCTTTGTCATCTTCTTGTTCTTCTTCTTCCTTTCCTAATTCTTCTTCTTCTTCTTTTTCTTTTTTTTTTCTTCTTCTCTTTCTTCTTCGTCTTCTTCTTCCTGTTCGTCTTCTTTTTATTCTTCTTCTCCTTCTTCTTCTTCTTCGTCTTCTTCTTCGTCTTCTTCTTCTTCTCCTTCTTCTTCTTCTTCTTCTTCTTCTCCTTCTTCTTCTTCTCCTTCTTCTTCTTCTCCTTCTTCTTCTTCTTCTTCTTCTTCTTCCTGTTCGTCTTCTTTTTCTTCTTCTACTTTTTTTCTTCTTCTTCTTCTTCTTCCTGTTCGTCTTCTTCTTTTTCTTCTTCTACTTTTTTTTCTTCTTCTTCATCTTCTTCTTCGTCTTTGTCTTCTTCTTCTTCTTCTCCTTTATCACACCTCTTCTGACAGGAGGCGGTAACAGCTATAGGCTATATGCATTGTCAGTGGCATGCAGTAACGACCTTTTGTAGGGCAGCCGAGGGTTTCTATTCTCCATGTTCTGGTCACCAAGGCAGCGTCTCATGAAACCGTCATAAGTACAAGTTCACCGACATCCCATTGAAACGCGTGTTCAACTATACACGTATTGCAATGGGATGTCGGTGAACTTGTACTTATGACGGTTTTGTGAGACGCTGCCTAGGTCATCTTCCTCCGAAAGGTCTCGAGCTGTCTCATGAGATAGAGAGATTGACGGGGGATCATATTTTGTGTTAACACGTTGTGCAGGTGGCCTGCATGGCGGTTAATGCGCCACGTGTAAGCTTGTCATCCCTGTTTCCCTACAGCGATTAGTACACGTGGGACCGAAGAGATCGGACTATTCAAACATGAAAGTGAAAATCTGGTCTGGCAAATTATCTCCCCTCACGCGCTGTTTCTTCCCCCTCTCTGCCACTCTCTCACATTCTCTCCTATAATCTTCGTCTTCTTCTTACTATCCTTGCTCTTCACTTACTATTGCATGTATTTTGTATTTCTCTCCCTCTCTCCGTCTGTTTGTCTGACTCCATCCATCTATTTTGCTCTTGTTCCTTCCCCACTATTAGTCTCTTGCTCTTTCCCTCGTCTTCTTTATTTCCTTTTCTCTCATTGTTGCTATTTTATCATAATCTTTACATCTTACTATAAACCCTTCCCATATATCTAGCTCTTCCTTTCATAATCCCACCTTTCTTTCTACTTCTCTTTTTTTCCTTTCGCTAACTCAATATCTACTGTAGATCGCTGTACTTCTCCGCCCTTTTCTATTCGTTTTCCTTCTTTCGCTTTCTCTATATGTTATTACATCATTATCCATCTCTCCGTCTCCATCTCTCTCTCACTCTTCTAGATATCTTTTATAGATTTCTCTCTAAACACACTGTTTCTCCCTTTATCTGTTCTTATTCGGGTATACGCTTCATCTCATACTATTTTCTCGTTTATTTATATCATCTATCATCACACCTTTTGTCTTCATCTCTAGTTTCCTTCTCGCTCCTTTGGTACTACAACGGAAGGATGAGGCTTGCAATATTATCCTCTTCCTCTTCCAATCACCTTTCATCAGGTAAACACATCCCCTCATATCCTAATTCTCGATTTCTTTGCCTTTCCTTTCGTCCTCCCACATGCTCTACACTTTCTGGTCTGTTGTAGTTATTTTGTATAATTATGAAGCTTGACCAAGTTTACCGATATCGGTATATTTAAGATATTGCGCTCTATTTCTATTTCTTTCACTTTGCACGCTCTTTTTCTTATTTTTTCCTTTCAATCTCTGACACAGACTCGCTGAATTTGCACTCTATTTGACCGTTTTTGAGATATTCTTTTCCAAAAACAGATCAAATCCAATTCAGTTCAATTCTCTCCGTTCCCCTCTCCCCTTTTTCCTTTTCTTTCTCGTACCAATCTTATGCATTGTGTGTATGTGTCTATCTTCCTCTCTTGTTCTCTTTCTCTTCTCTCTAGATCTCTCCACTGCCCCTCCCTCTCTCTCTCTCTCTCTCCCTCTCCCCTCTCTTTCTCTCTCTCCTTTTCTCTCTCTCTAGGTCTGTCGCTCGCCTCTCACTGTTACCTTTCTCATCCTATCTTTTGATCAACGCTTCGCTTTACCAGGGTCCAATCATCATTGGGTGTCGCTTTAATCAAATGTAATCAAACTCTTTCAAAGAGGGACACGTGCTCAGCTCAACCCCAGGAAAAAATGATGGTGAAGAAAGAAGGAGAGAGAGAGAGAGAGAGATAGAGAGAGAAGGATGAAATGCTAAGAGTTTGGTGCTCATTTGAGCATGGCACGACATGACATTCTCGAGTCGTCGTACAATGACCTACGATCGATCTAAGAAGCAAAAGGTTGCGAACGAGCCTGAGATGAGCACGCACGAGCAGGAAACATGTACTCGAGAGGAAAGGGCTTATACTCGGAAGACTATTTAATAGTAATAGTCTTCGGTGTCAGACTTTTACTGGATTCCTTGCTCGAAGACCAGTGTCGTGCCCGTGCCAGACACCTCTGAAAAGTGGGTTACCCAACCGTGTATCGGTAAAAACAGATACTACTACAGATACTACTATACTACTACTACTACTACTACTACTACTACTATTACTACTACTACTACTACTACTATTACTACAACTGCGACTACTACTACTAATACTACTACAAGTAGTAGTAGTACTACTACTACCAGGGGCGTACGCAGGATTTTTTCAAGGGGGGGTTTTAAAATATTTTGCTCCCGAAAATTTGAAAATCGCGCCGGCCGAAAAGTCGCTCAGTGGGGGGGGGGGGGGGGGGGGGGGGGGAGGGGGGGGGGGGGGGGGGGGGGGGGGGTAAGCGGACATTTTTTTTATTTTTTTTTGGTCTCGAAATTTCAAAATTTGACATTTTTCTTCGTTGGGCGGGGGGGGGGATAAGGTCATCTTAAGTCAGTCGTGGGTATATTTTTTTTTTTGAAAAATCCAAAGGGGGGTGGGGGGGTTTAGGTTTTTTTAGGGGGGTTTACATACATAAAAATACCAAAGGGGGGGGGGGGTTTAAACCCCCAAAACCCCCCCCCCTGCGTACGCCCCTGACTACTACTACTTTTACTACCACTTCTACATCTACTTCTAATTTTACTACCACAACTATTACTACTGATACTGCTGCTGATGCTGCTACTACTACAACATACTACTACTAATACATGTACTACTACTACTACTACTTTATACTACTACTACTACTACTTTATACTACTACTACTACTATCGATACTACTACTAAAACTAGTAATAGTACTACTGATACTACTACTACTACTACTACTAATACTACTACTACTACTACTACTACTTCTATCACCATGATTACTACCGCTACTACTACAAAAAGTTACTACTACAACTTTTACCACTACTTTACTAACACCACTATTACTACTGCTACTGTCAACTATAACTTGGCAATAGAAAGATAAATAGCAAGACCCTACATTGTGATTACGTGTGGTTTATCGAAATGTAAAGTAAATGTCAAAATAAATATATATGTAAATATAAAAATGTATATACAAATAGAAAGAAAGCATAAAAGTAATGTATCAAAAGTAAGTAAATATAAATGTAAAGTTAAAAGTAAATTATAAGTTAAAAAATGAAATAGTAAAAGTAAGGTATAGTAAAAATGTCGGACTGACATGACCACTTGTACTTAAAGTAAACTTATTGTCCTGACATAGGTTTGTCTAGGTCTTTACAACGGATTTGAAAAAAGAAATTATGTCTAGTGTGTTCATAAGGTTTATGGGGTAGGTGATAGTGAACGCTAAGAGTTTTCTTTCAACAAATGAAACTTCGTGTAAAAAAACATATTTTGGAGAAACGTTAAAAGCTACAAAAATGAAGCGCCTGCAGGTTTCGAAAAAAAAAAATGCTTTTAAAACAGCTTGATCGATTATAGAAATGGTGCCAAAACCACTACCTGACATGACTGTGGGAATCACATTTCACACAATTATTGCACTGAAACAGTACCATAAAAAATTGTAGAAATCCATGAATACAGGGTTTCAAAAGAAATAATATAACTACTGTATCATCGTACTATGATAATCTGAGTGACGCAACATCTTTTAAAGTGAATATTGAAAAGCATAAATAATTGTGATAAATCTATATAAATGAGAAGAAATCGTGGAATATTAGTGAAATACTAACCATTATTTTGGCACAGTAGTGGCAATATTATAACAAAACCACTATTTGTTGATTTTTATATTGACGTATTAAATGAATGTGCTGCGGTCTAAGAACTGCGGTTTGTTCCACACAATTAATTTACAAAATCTCGCTCTACGACTAACAATATATATTCATTTCGTAATATTAAAAACATTGCAATCCTCACCAATCGATCCACTTTAGATCTTCCATGCCAGTGTTTTATTAAAATAATGTTCAGTAATAACCATCACTACAACCAAAAGACCCATTTATTGTATCCAACACTGTCCGAAGTTTGAGTTCATAGCAAACACAAGTATGTTCCACTCCATATTTCAATGAAAACTCGTGTCGATTGAAAAACAACCATTAAAATGATATATGACATAGCAGTTCTGTAGGATACTCTGTAATTCTTCGAAACAATAATTTGATAGAAAAAAACAAGTGACTAACACAGTTAAGTACCATATAGATATCATGTTACCTCTACATCCGCGTATCGGTCATCTTTCATCTATGCACTTATCATTGACATTTAATATAAAAAGTTAATTTAGTAAGGAAGCAAAGTAGAATTGCTATATTTAAATGGTTTCAATGTTTTCATAGTCATTCAAGATTAAATTACCGTTCGGCATCGGCAACTGGACACCATTCGCTCTCCCAAATTTACCACAGACTAATCATGCATTTTAGGAAGTAGCTAAAATACCCGCCCTACTCTATGATTTTTCCGAAAAAACAGCTGCAATGTTGTTTTTCCCGTCACATATGTTACCAGTAGTAGTGGGAAATAAACAAAAACTAACCATGGACCTACTACGAATGAACTAACATAGCAGGTGTAATTTTCCTTGATACTAACTTTATCTTATCCAAGCTCTAGTAGCGCTATATAGCATTAGTTTTAAATATAAATATCACGTAAACTATATACAAATATCTTTATTGCAGCCGAGAAACTACAGAAAAAGTCACTTCGACTAGCCCATAAAGGACCTCAAGTATTGGTCATCAACCCACATAACTAATAACGTTAATGACGACAATAAAATCGGTATGTTTAGAAAATGGACTGCATCCGAGAATGAAGGCTCATTATCATTCATCGGTGTCCTAACAGATTGTTGTTATAGGCAAAATTGTATTGTTATGATTTTGGTGATACATAATTATGTAGGGGGCCTGCCATTTATGGTCGCCATTGGTTCTCATTCACCTTCACTGAAAGTACAACCATGTCATGTCTCCTTGGCAGGGGCGGCGATCCCCGGGGGGGGGGGGGGACACGTCCCCCCCCCACCTCAAAATTTGAAAAATGCGAAACAAAATGTATAACAAATACTGACTAAAGACTGCAACACACATATAGGTTCTGGAGGGCCAAAGAGTGCGCGTTTAGACAAATAAAAATACACATTTTTTCTCGCTCAGGAGCTATGCTCCCTCGCATAATATCCTTCAAAATGTACGAATTCAAAATTGCAAAAAAGTGAAGTATGAAAAAAGTATATTGCCTGTTTTCAAACGATAGTTTGCTAAGGAATGTAATTTTTAATACAACAAAACTTCAACAATCTGTGAGTGGGAAAAGTCACTTTCGTCACCTTCACCCCTTTCGTTCTTTATGCTCCCTCACATTGGCTTACTGATGGGGGGGGGGGGGGGGACAGGTGCCCCCCAATTAAAATTAAAACGTGGTTTATTTCTAATTCCATACCAGTGATTTACAGATGTTGCTAAAATGGCATGATTGTTCCTTGAGCTTCCGGGGGCTTTGCCCCCTGGTTGCTCATCTGACCGTTATTAAATGCCTAAAACCCCTGAGCTTTCGGGGGCTCCGCCCTGGACCCAACTCTAATTAGTGCACCTGTATGCCAGTTTCACATAAGGTATCAAAATATGCTCATCTGACTGTAATTAAATGTCTTAAACCCCTGAGCTTCCAGGGGACTCTGTCCCCTGGACCCCACGCCAATGTATGCTCCACTTGCTTCGCTCTACTTTATCGTAAATACTTTACCCCCCCCCCCACTTTGAAAAACGTTTCTTGGGGCCTGCATGAAATATGTAAGAGTGGTGGTGATGCGGATTTTTTTTCTGTCCCCCCCCCCCCAAGACGTTTTTGCTAATTACACCACTGCTCCCTCGTCCCTCGAATTTCGTCCCCCCCCCCGGTCGTCAAAAGAAATCGCCGCCCCTGCTCTTTGGGCTTTTTGCCCAGACCCTTTGATAATCTTGGAAAGAAATTTTTCATGTACCTCTTGCAACACCGTGTATTGATGTAAAAACTTTCTTCTCTTCAAGATTGTTTCTCAATCCATTGAAAGTACAGGAAGGAATATGATCATGAACCTTTACAACAATGTTAACGTTTTCTGTTTCTTTCCAAGATTAATTTTCGAAAGTTGATAATCCATTGTTAATTTTTAAAGTTAAGTGATGATCATGATGACAAACCGTTACAACAATGTCAAACTTTCCTTCTTCAAATTCAAAGATTCATTCATCATGTTCATCCTTCAAAGTTTCTACATCAATTGATACTAAAGCTAATTAAAAACATTCGGACTTTTCTGAATAAATTTAAAATTTAAAAAGGAAGGAACGTGATCATAAACATTTTCAACATTGTAAAAGTTTTCTTTATTCCACAAAATCACTCTTGAAGTTTAACCTTAGGAATGAATATGATTATAGACATTTACAAATGCGTCAAGGTTTTTCTGCTAAGAATGCTTCGTTCTTAAAATGTCTACCTTGGGAGAAATTATGAATTTCATGAATATTTTACATCATTGTAAAAGTGTTCTTGTTTCAAAGATTTATTCTTGAAGCTTATTCTTGGGGATGAATGAGATAATTTATCTTTTCGAGATTCTTTCTTAGAAGCTCCTTCATCAGTATATTCATTGATGAATTAGAAACGGATGTGATCAATTTAGCCGGACAGGCAGCAGACATTCACTCATTGATTAATTATGTGTCTTCTGCTGTCTGCTATCATATGCCTCCGAGCAGAAAACTACGCAAAAGCGCCCCATAACTCATCTTCTTATTTCCTCTCTTTCTCTCTATAAAGGAAGCCAGCATTCATCACAGCAGCAATACATCACACATGATCTTGGAAAGTGTATAGATCATGTGGTGAGTTGCTAAGGGTTTAACTAATGTCATCTTCCCATATATCTCGGGCTACCAGACTGAATTCTGAATGAAAAAAGACAATCCATCAAAATGGCGAAATCATGTGAGGGAAATGATATATTTTTTAAATCAGGAAATAGAGCATTTCCATGCGCGACTTTTTTTTCCATGCGAGATGCTTTAATTGTAAGACACATTTTATTATATATTATATGTCGGGTCATAAGAGCGAAGAGGCGAAAATGGTAGTCAGTATTGCTTATAAACTCCACCTCTAATCTATACAATTATTTTAATTTTTTAACAGAGAACCCTTTGTTGTTGAACTCAGTAAGTGTTGAAACAAGGGCTCAAACTAGGAGCCATGTTGCACACAACAGCAACGAAAGGTTATTATGCAAATTAACACTGAATAAGACACCGCTGTTACATTTTATTGTGTTTAAAGGCTCAAGTAGTACAATAATGACGCATCGTCACAATGAGCAACTGGAATTTAATGGCACTTAATAGTTGAAGATACAAAACTCTGATCTATGTGATGGTATTAAATCGCCGGTGTATGGGCTGATCACCGGCACTGGCTCTATTAGGACAGGCAATAGCGCAATCAAATGATGCATCCTGTGTAATGTAGGCATATGACATTCAAGTGAAGGAGAAGAACTAAATAGATGACGAGTCAAAACTCTGATGGTAATATTATTGAGTTTTCGCAACCAGCGACACGTCTTTCTACAACGCTAATCTTAGCGAGGGGTCGCACTCAGAGCGAAAATTTCGGCGTAGCGTCCAAACCCACGGGTTGTACGGCGGTATTCAGCCGTATTAGCGCCGGGATTCGAGCTAGGACGGGGTGGCGAGCTCATTTAAATACCCCGTAGTCAGCACTTGCGTCGCCGTGCGAAAACTCGCTATTAGCGTCAATGAAGGAGGTCTATATGCTGAGAAAGAAGGAGAGAATTACAATAATCTCACCATCAACCAACTACCACCTGCCGCTCATCAACTAATGGAAAAGCATGCACTTTCTTGCTAATCGGTCTTATTTGACCCACTTCTACGCTCCAAATATGTTTTGATCCCGAACCGTTTTTTCGCGCCAAAAATGTACGATATTCGATACGAGCGCGGGAACACACGATTAAACTTTGGGCGAGCGGGAGTTCGTAATACAATCCCTCGGTCATAGTCTGCAATGCTTTCACGTTCTACCTGGAAGATAGAAGCTTTTCCGAAAAAGGAAAATAATATAACGTCTCGCTTTCTTCTTCCCTTCCGATTCGGGTTCAAAGATATTATGGCATATGAGACCAGGAAAAGTATTGGGGGAAATCTATTTTTACTTTCTAAATGCTTCTCGCCGAAGACGGCGATGAAAAATATTTTCTCAGAAGCGCACTTTCTTTATTTAAAGAACAGCCGGATATTTACAAGAAATTTACGACCTAATTACATTTACCCTCATAATATTCTCTCTCGTATGCTCACCCCACGTAGACATCTTTAACATTTTTTTTTTGCTCAGCGTAATCATTCTCAGATGAATGGTTTCGGTTTATTTGTATTTTAAATATTTCTGAAAATTGTCTTCTACAGTGATATCTAGGTAACAGTGTACCGGCTTTATTGTGCGTTTGCGCATGCTAACTCGTTTAAATAGCCTATGTCTGGAATCGATGTGAGACAAAAAAAAGGTATAGCAAAAAGATAAGGAATGAGAGAGAAGAAGGAAAAGAGATAGAGAGAGAGAGAGAGAGAGAGAGAGAGAGAGAGATACAAAATGGATAAAACAACGCCAAAAAAAAAAACTTGATTTTGTATTCTTATCGAGTTGGGGATATTTTTGTTTGAACCGGAGTAAGTTTCTCAATCGGAGTTAGATCTTACGCAAATTTACAGAAAAACTAACAAAAAAACTCGATGTGTTGGAGAACACCTGTAAATAAAAAAATCACTAGTCGCAATGCCGGTTAATTTCAAGTAGGGATCATTCCCGAGCAGGAAATTAGCCGATGTATCTCAGTCTGGAATAAGTTAGTTGTTAATTTTTCCAAGAATCTTGGATGAGTTATTATTCCATCTTCCATAAATGTCGCTCCTATCGGCGCCACGATGAATTTAATACAGTGATATCCGGTATATATATTTATAAAGCTCTAGACGCTCTCTTCCAAAAGAAAAAGCAGCTTATCAACAAAAACCCTCACGCTTTGCAATCGAAAATGAATATCTGCCGACGGTAGAAAAAAAAAAGGCGGGAGAGCCATAAATCGACGAGGCAAAATAATTCAGTTTACCGACCAAAAATAGCGCACCATATAACGAGAGCAGCAAAACATCTTCGGATTCAGCCTTTTCATGATTTTCTTCTCACGTTTCTTCTCTCCATGTCTGTTTTTGGTTGTTTACAAATATTGGGTCAACAACACGTTCGTCTCCAATCAATATCGTCTAATTTCATTTTTCTTCCGCTCTCCGTTCGTCGATAGAAAATGGGTCTAATCCTTTTTTTGCCTGTATCAAATTCATATTTCTTTCCAGTTTCTGAGTCCTGCCAAACTTAGCAATAATATTGTCCCAGAAAATAATGATACAAAGAATTTTGAAAAATCAGCCCATGGGCGATGGTCGTGATGATAAATACTTTTAGCAAGCAGCATGCATGTCCACCCTATACACTGTAAAAAAAAAAAATTGTTCATTGGTAATTTTTACGTATTTTTTCCATGTAGAATTTACTTGAAAACTTTAGTTTTGCCACTTACGCACTAAATTTAAGTCTTGCTAACTCAAACTTTCAATTTAGTAGAACATACGTGGAATATTTAAGTAAAATCAAATACATAAGAACTTTAAGTAATTTCAGCTTGTATTAATTTAGTAATTTTAACTCAAAATCAGAAATTATACGTATTACTCAAACAATTTATGTTGATTATTCTTATCTTTTTAAAGTAAGGACAGATGCAGTGCGTAATAGAAATATTTACATAATTTATGAATATTCATTAAGACCAAATTAAACTCTTTTTTAAAATAAAACAATTCTTTTTTGTGGTTGAATGAAAATTTAAGGACTTTAAAACATTTACTAATTCATTTAACATGGCTAAGCAAAGACAAGACAATTTTTAATTCTTACCCAGTTCAAAACAAATCAAAACTTGATATTTCAGGAAATTGTCAACCAATTTTCCTTTTAAGATGCTACGATCAAGTATATATAAAATTTGGAGCCTTTCAATATGTGTCGAATTGAAGCGTATGTGTTAGTGATTAGTGATTAATCTTAAATAGAAGTAGTGAATGATTAGTGGATGTTACTTGTTAGATTAGATGGGTACCAAATCGTGCAATATGTAATCCTATCATAGCTTCTTTTTTAATTATCTAAAATGATTACAATACTTAAATTATTTACGTTAATGTAACTCGATTTAACTGAGTAAAAATTTATTCAGCAAAATAAGTAAATTCTACTTAAGATGCCGTAGGTAATATTTACTTAATAAAAATAAGGCAATTCTTTTCCTCAATTTTATTGAGTTATTTCGACTATTATTTTTTTACAGTGTACCTGAGTAATATTTTTCTCTCAGAGAAGCAATATTTTGTACAAGATCCGGCACTAGGAAACTACGGCTCATATAGCCAAAGAGAAATTACGATAAAAGGTCCCTTGCATATCGCGGGGCTAAGCATCTTGATAATACTTCCTCCATACTAACAGCAATATACATTTTTAAATTTAAGCGCCACCTAATAAAACAACGACCACAATTCACTAAACCCAAATTGAGTAACCCACTTGTTTGCTTTTTATTAGGATTTTGTTTATATTGTTTTTCTTAAATATTTTTCTTGTTTGACACCTTTAATTTATCAGGGTATTTAAAAAAAAATTCCTTTTGTTTGTTTATTTTTCTGCCATGTGACCGCTACTTTGTTAGTTTGCACATGATTTATACATCATGATTGCTTGTTATAAGCATATTTGTTTGTTAATATGTTGCTCTTCATTGTTTGGCTTGGACCCCTATGCAAAAGCAGCTGACAAGGGCAATCCAACCCAAGAGGGCTGAATAAATACATACAAAATTAAAAATCAAATCAGTTTTCAATACTAAAACGAAATCAAGTTATGATTACGTAATATGTTATTTTTACGTCTTTTAACCCTAAGCAAAATGTGATCATGTTCAAAACAAGGATAGGATGGATTTTCTTTCACATTCGGTTTGGGTCAGCGAGAAGTACCCTTATGTATCCTAGCTTTTCGAAAATATTTCCTGGAAAGTGTTCAAGTAGATAAGTCTTCCGTATCACCAAGGGCTTTCCGGTGAAGAGTTGGAACGACCTTAAGGAGCCGAACATAATACATACAAACCTGTATCTAGCCTCATTCATGAATACATTGTGTTACCATTAAAGGTAGCCTACTATGTACAATTTCTTATAATCTAAACTGGTGTTGACTGAATTCATGACTTTTTTTTTGGTCATAAATGCAAACGGTGTACTATTATTAGTGAGCTCGTAAGATTAATACACCAATCATTCCGTACAATATCATAATAGTAATGATTGATCAGAGGAAAGTGCAAACTGATTAATGGGTTTCAGCTTTCTGGTGTAACATGCTATACAAGTATTTTATCATCGCCAACCTGTGTGTACTGTGAGTGCATCGTGCAGCTTTGAATTGTCGGTTCCGTGATATGGGCGTTAAAACATTGCTCAAGATCATTTAAGAGGCTAGCTATAGGGAATCTCGATGGTCTTTTAATTACACCTGTTGTTGTAAGTCGAGGTTTTTTTTTGTCTCGTATAATTCTCATGACAGGGTGTGTATTACATGAGAATCATTTCAATCATTTTTATTTCTTTTAGCAAATTGTGACGCAATGCACAAAGGAAGTCCCGGAGTAAAAAATAATAATACAAATAATAATAATTGGGGCAGGGAGTGGAAGGGGGAGGAGCACGCGTCCACCCACTGTGACATGCCTAAAGAAACATGTGCCCCTACTTGTGCTATCATGACAAACCACTAACAAATCTGATACCATTTTTAATGGTGTAAATGCTGACTTACCCCCCCAAAAAAAAAAAAAAAAAAAAAAATTGAATACATTTTTTTTTTTTTTTAAAGTATAAAAAAAAGTTAAAGGGCTAAATTGATCATTTTTTACTTCTTCAACTTGGCAACAATATCATTTTCATTTCAATACTACATAGTTCTATTGAAGTGTAATGTTTCTGCAAACAATATGCATGGGTGAAAACCTTGTGACAAGTTTAAAATCGCCAATTTTGATTGAAAACAAGGACTTTGAACCTCCCAACGTGTTGCCAATTTAAAAATGTTAAAACTTTTTTTCGTCTTTAAAATTTCTGTCGTCAAACGCTATATGGTCATGCATGCAACACAAAACGGCCACAGTTTATATGGAAATTCTGCCTTTTTCTACTCATGCATCTGGTATAATTCTTAGCGTTCCGAATCAAAAGTTTTTGAGCCAGACCACATGTAGAATGTCTGACTCGAAAGGGTTTATAAGGAAGGCGCGAATGAAATGTCGAGAAATAAAAATGATTAAAGAACTCGTGAAATTCATCAATGAAAGTGTTTCGTCAATGAAATGTTCCAACACAAGAAATCTGCATCTAGCAAACCTACCATCACGAGCATGAGTTCAATACCCTGTGAATTACTATCAAAATCAAACACACGATTTCCAATATAATTGTTTGAATCATTCAGATATTTCAGGCAATGAAATTGAACATACACAGAAGGACTTTCTTCTATGTTCAAAGCCGAAGACGGTCTTCAAAATTATTTTGAGCCAATGTTATAAAAGTGACAAAACTGATTCAAGAACCCGTCAATAATCACCACTGAAATTGAAGAGTGAGATGTTTGTTTTGTTGCCTTGTTTTCTTTGTTTTAGTTTGATTTCGGCTGTAGGATATTGCATCTACCAAAAGCTATCGCGGAGTTGCACACCCTGTAGATTACTAACACACGATTTCCAATAAAATATCAGAATCTTTCAGAAATGCCAGACAAAAAGAAATGAACATAAAGTCAGATTTTTGTTTTATATATTGAAATGAGCTCGTTTTATGAAAAACGTAATGAATTTCACGAATGCATCAAATAGTTTATTGACCTCTGCACCATGTTGGTATGGGGGGAGGGGCTTACTGTCACATTCATCATTTTTTTATATTTCTTTTCTCGTCTCTTTTTCTCTCTGTTTCTTTGAATGGCTTTTCTTTTGCTATCCGTTTTTAATTCTGCCTTTGCCTACTTCTCCATAAAGATTGTCACTTTATACATAAAGCAAAGTTTTAATAGAACATCCTCTTGTTTTCTTACAACAATTTAGACATGGATTCCAACCATAAAACCAGACGTAAACACCTCTCTCTCACGTTTACATTCATGTTAGAAAGAAAAAAACTTTCGTGTTGGCAACAATTTTATTTTATGAAATCAGTTTAATCAATTTAACACAGTATGTTGAAGGTTAATAACACGAATAGGACTCTTCATCTTCTAACACTAAAATTGAAAACGTTGTTTTGAGACTTTCATTTTCTCCCTCCACTCACAGCTTTACAACTCCTGAATTACAAAAAAAAAGAAAGAAAGAGAGAAAGCATGAATAACAAAAATAACCAACCCACAAAATATTTCAGGAATTCCGTTAGGTAAAACTACATTCGCTATGGCATATTGTGGTTTACAATTATGGTCAATACACCACTGAACTTAATCTGTTCGGAAATCGATGACATTAAAACAAAAATAACAATATAGCAGAGACCGTAAGATGTCAGACGCCGCAACGAAAGGTTCCCGGATTCTTGATCTATGCCCGCTTGTAGAGGGTAATAATTACCGCCGATCCATCAATATATTTGGCTAGAGTTGATATGAGTTTGTTGGTAGCTAAATCACGTAGACATGCAGCTACATGAATGAATAATCGGTCCACTTTGGACCCCCTAAATCAATAAGGCAGGGCATTAAGAAGGGAGATGGAGATAGAAGGAGTGAGAAAGTGAGAAAGAGAGAGGGGAGGGGTAGGGTGAGGGAGAGAGAGAGAGAGGGATAACGCAGGAAAATCGAAGACAGAACGAAGACGGAAGATATAAGATGATGAAGAGTAATACTAATAATAGAGTATTATAAGGAACCAACATTAGGGAGAATGGGTGAGAGAAGGGAAGTTTAGAAACGGATGGAGAAAGATAAATGAAAAGAGAGAGATAGAGAGAGAGAGAGAGAAAGAGAGAGGGGGAGAGGTAGGATGAGGGTGAAAGCAGAATAACGCAGGAGAATCGAGGACAGAACGAAAACGGAATATATAAGATGATGAAGAGTAATACTAATAATAGAGTATTAAGGAACCAACATTAGGGAGAAAGGGTGAGAGAAGGGAAGTTAATAACCGGATGGAGAAAGATAAATGATAAGAGAGAGAGAGAGAGGGGGGGGGGGGGGAGAGAAAGTCGGCGAGAGAGAAGGAAGAGATAATCGGGATAAAGACAAATATTAAAAGGGATCAGGGAAAGAATGGATTGAGCAGAGGGATAGACATAAAAACAAGAGATGGGGAGAAGGAGAAGAACGACCAAATGGTGTAAAAAGACAGAGTTAGATAGGAGTAGAAAGATGGAGTTAGAGAGTTAGAAAGAAAGAAAGAGAAATTAGATTAATAGATAGATTGAGAGTGAGAAAGAGAGAGAGGGAGAGAAAGAAGAGAGAGAGAGAGAGAGAGAGAGAGAGAGAGAGAGAGAGAGAGAGAGGGGTGGACACTAGGAATTGGCGTAGACGCTAACAAACAACCATATACAAACACTTTATTCCCGTTTAAGAAAGGGCGTCGAAATCGTTATGACACCAGTTGTTTTTCTCGTTTCCTCTTGTTGACATGCCTGATAGGGCCATGGCTGGGTGAAAATATTGACCTGAAATAATGTAAATTTTGTTAGTTATTGACTGCATTTTCATACGAAGTATTTTTCATACTATATATTAGACTTCTGAAAGCTGTTAAAATGTTGTTGATGTTTCAAATTAAACACCAATTTCCGTTTCTTATTTGATGACGCCTACTCTTAAAACAAAAGCAATTATATAACCACAAAAAAACAATTGCTAGCGTCCGATTAACTAGCTTGATAAGAACCAGCTTTGCATTTTTGTTTGCAATCAAATCCTATTTTGTAATAAAATATATACAATTTCCCGCTACTTTTAGAATGATGACATCACATAGATATTATATAGATAGATTTAGACCTGGTAAAATTGGCGTCATTTATCTCTCTTATTCAGACGGAGAGAGAGAGAGATAGAGAGAATACTCGACAGAAAAAAAGAAACAACACAAAATCAAAGAAAACAAATTCAATAATAACTAACATGAGAAAAGATAAATTCTCTCTGGAAATAAAGTTTGAATATGAACTGCAATGACACCAGCCATTCTTTCCCCAACCCCCCAGATAATAATCTAAATCAATTACATAGTATGTCTGGCGTCGAGAGGGAGGGCCAGCATTCTAAATGGCCCTTCATGTTTGGCTAGGTTTCCGGTTTACTTAGGAGCATACCTTCGGGCAAGTTTCCCGAACGGCATTCCCATTTTTACGTGTCATCTGAGTAAATATTGGTGTTTTGAAGCTGAAATGAGATATGATTAGCCATGTGGAATATAAGCCTGTCCCTGGGACAGAAAGGATGTAATTAAAAAGGTTTATTTTTATTTTCTTGTTGTGGGATTTGTATAAGAGAGATCCCATAATCTGCCAATTATAGTTCTTTCTGTCAACCTCATCTCTTTCTCTCTCTCTTTCTCTCTCCCTCCCGCCTATCAATCTCTTTCGATTCATATACTTTATAACCTTCTACATGTTATCAATGCTACTTTGTATTCATCTTCCCCAACTGTGGCGACAACCAATGTCTTGAATGATGGCCGATCATTTTTTATCTTCCAAAAGCTACGTGTTTCGCGATTATAAGAGATAACAGGAAATATGCATCACTCTCCACATTGATGAACACATTTCCCACATGTTGAACTGAAAGGAGGTTAAAGCGTACGAATATCATACAAAAGACTATGATAGCAGATACAGGTAGGGCGAAAGAAAGGCCTAAAAAACGGCCCGAAACGGACAAAATGGCGCCTGGACGGTCACACATGAGTGATTCCGGAGAACGAAGAATTCAGTTACCTTAACCGATATATGTAATACAATCTATATGTCGAGGGATTTCATGCTTCATTGGAGGAGGCAAACAAAAAATCGGCTCAGATTCGTAAACAGTCAGGTCAGTCGTGCGATTGCCTACGACTTGAAGTCGATTCTGCTTTTGTTATGACTTTAAGAATTAGATAATATATGAGCTTTCTTAGGATTATTAGAATATAAATCAGGAAGATGGTGTTTGTTTAGATTTCATATCTAATATAACTGCCATTTCTTAGAATACAGGATCGCAGGAGGATCATAGTTACAGTGTGCGATGGGCTTTAGATGAAATAAGTTGGAACCTGTCTCGTATATGTGTGTCTGAGGTATTTGAGTTGGAAACGTCTACCATTCGAAGAGCAGGTAAAATACCAACCTGGCTGCAGATGATTCAAATCAACATTCCCTTTAAGCTCAGGCATCTTGATTAGGGAAACGTGATGGAGAGGCACGAAACAAGGAAATGACTTGTTTCGGTGGACTCAGAAAGAAAAACCAAATAAATGAAACTCGTGAGCTCAGGACATGTACGTCTTATCCGTATCGTTCTGTCTTTCTTGTCACATTATATTCGAAATCTTTTCGCTTTCCTGCTTTTATCATTCCCTTTTCTTCCTGTATTTGAGGTACAACCTTGACCTTTCGAAAAGCTATCGACACTCGTAGAAGGACGACTCTCGGTTTAAATGATACTCGTATTGGCTTCATAATCCCGACAGTTGAAAGCGTAATGAAAATGCTTTCTTTGCTCCGAACTTGGTAAATTTATTCCCATCAGTATTAATGCAAAGGTATTTGTCCAACTATTATGTTACCACTTATTTGTTTGCAGTGTTCTATGATTTAATGTTTTCTCCCTAATAGGACATGGCTCAATATTTACCCAATATTCTTAAGAGTGTAAAGTGGCTCAATAAAGTTGGGAAACGAATGGTTGGTTAAAAAATATCAAATGTTAAAGCTATATTAAACCTATTCGGCTAAAGAGCTTGGCCAATTTGTGACAACTATCTTTGGCTAATAATCGGGTATATATCCACTTGATAAGCTAGGGTTGAGAAGAGGTTGCCCAATGTTTTCAATTCTTTTTGGGTAAACTTTGTTTCAGCAAGCATTAGTTGGTCACAAAAAGACCAGGCGGTGAAGATGAAATTTCACCCACTCTGATGCGAGGTGAAACTATTCCCAAACATTTCATAAAGATAATATTTGAGGCCTGTCGGTCAAACATTGCATACATATAAAGTGGAGATTGCTTAGGCCTAACGAGATTTAGCAATATACATGTTTTACTGCGTATTAAGTCAATGTGAGTCACAGAAAAACAGAAAAGGGGGGCGAGAGAGGGGAAGAGTGGAAAAGGAAAGAGAGAAAGGGAGAGAAAGAGAGAGAGAGAGAGAGAGAGAGAGAGAGAGAAAGAGATAGATAGAGAGGGGGGTGTAAAGAGGTGAGGGAAAGATTGGATAAAGTTAGGTGGAGGTGAACAGGGGAAAAAATGCGACCGCAAAACAGGACCCCCATTTCAGCATACGAATATAGTTGTCACGATATTCGTTGACCCTTGCAGAACACTCCAGAAGTTGATCAATAACCTTTCTCCTACTTTTTTTCCTGAAGTGTAAGCTAGAGGGTGACTGAGAACGATTTTTTCCTGTATTAATGCGTCCCACTCAAATTAGATAAGCATGATCTTCTATGAATATAAATGGGTATGGATGTCAATCAAACGAGATTATTCCCTCAAAATATTCAAAGTCCAGTGAAAATTGTATGTAGATTAATCAAGTTGTTTTTCCTATGATATTGAGTATTTGGTTCTTCTCTTGTAAAGCTTTGTATCGAGTATTGTAATTGCTTGTGCTTTTGGAATGTTTTTTTTTTTATGTAAGGCACTTCGAAATATATATATATATATATATATTTCCTAAAACTATTGACAGCCGAATCATATATTTTGTGAGTGCATCGAATCCAATACAGGAGACTGAACGCAGCACGGAAGAAAACATAATTGTCCACATCTCAGGTAGATATGAACTTCATGGACCCGTTTCACAAAGCCCTTTTTTCAGTGACAAATAACAAAAATCAGTGACAAATCTGCTGATAACCAATCAGAATCAAGGATTTAACTAGCTCATAACACAAACTATCATTTTTCACCGATGACGAGTTTTGTGAAATGTGACCCAGACCACCCTTAAAATTCGATGAATGAAGAAGTAGAATGAGAAACTGAGAGAGCGAGCGAGCGAGAGAGAGAGAGAGAGAGGGGGGAGAGGGGAGAGGGGAGGGGGAGAAGAAGAGCGAGCAAGAGAGAGCGAGAGGGAGAGAGAGAGAGAGAGAGAGAGAGAGAGAAAGTGAGAGAGAGAAAGAGTGAGGGGGGAGAGGGGGTAAATTGATTTGAAGATCGGATTTCGAATAAAATATATGAGGCTAGGAATATGTCTCTATCTTTCTTTAGATAAATATTCAATCTCCTCATGCCTAATCTTTTTCGGAGGATGAAAGAGGGGGGAAGTAGGAGAAAGAAAGAGGGCAAGTAGGAGAATAACAATGATGCATCATTATAGAAATCGAAGAAAGCAAAAGCGGGAGGCAGTCGAAGATGTTCAGAAAAGACAAAGCAAGGAAGAGAGAGAAAGATGCAAACATTAATGCCAAGGATAAACTTAGGATAAAAACAAAAAACAGAAAGCACTAAACACAAACGTACACAAAAATGAAATAGCACACGGCCTGGAAACAACAATATACACTGTACACATCCGCTATGGATTAGCTTTAAAAACCTTCAAATAATCATATCAAATAAGCGGACAATATGAATACACTTATGGATTATAAATGGATTAACGTAACTTTCGGTCACTAAGCTGTCCAGAGTAGCATGGTCAGTGGACTCTACTGGGGATCTTTAAATTATTTTTCACGATTTCGGCAAGGCGTGGAAGAGGGGGTGGGGGTATTTCAAACTGCGTCTTTGTTTTCAAGTTCAAATACAATGCGAGCACACCTTTTTTTTAAAGAAGGTGCACCATGTTACCTTTACATAAAAATTGTTAAAAAGGTCAGAAAGGTTAGTAATAGCCAATTATGTATATTGAAAATGTTATGGAATTTCTATTGAACTACACGTACACCTGTTATTTTAGCAGTATCAATGGTCAGGCCTTCGCCCCATTACACCTAATTTATACATGTAAGTTTGTGCAGGTATGTAGAACATGTCGAAATCACCTCACTTAATAAACATTTCCTTTTAATATGAAAAGTTTTTGACAGGTGCGTATGTTTCCAATATTTATTGTAGCAAAAACTGCAAAACGTGTTGGCGTTGTGACAAAACACAGTTCTCTATTGGTCATTGGTTAAAACAAAAACAAAAATGCGAGAAAGTTGACGATCCCGTCTATTCATAGGAAAAATTACGACTTGTTGTAAATTAGGCAATTTGTAATTCCATCAATTTTTCCCAAGGGTCACTTCTGTCGCAATACCGCAAGTGTTTTTCTTTTCGAAAAATTAGGATATTTAGCCATTCCTGATGTTAAAATTGAAACAAGGTATATTCTCTAAGCGATACTTTCTTGTCGGAGGGATAATTACCTGATTATCTCTAAATCCCTCTTTCCTCATATTTCTAAAATGAAACAAGTCGTTAGCCCTCAAATCTGTTTACCCCTCGGCAAATTTGATTTTGAAATGAATCCACGAGGTCGACATACATTACATGTATGTCTTATACGGTGAATGAACATGTATGTCTTCTTTCTCTCCAGAAAAAACCGAATTAATCCCATCTCGTTCAGACTTCCAGAATTCTTCGTACCTTGCTACGAAAAGTAATTACTTTTATTCTAAACGTCGTATAGCCAGAAGCATTTTTGTTATCTTCGTTCGAAAGAAAACTCGATCCGGTTCATATCGTGCGTTAATCGCATAGCTGAGAGGAGCTTGTTTTCAGTGAACGCGCACTGGTGATTGTCCAGACGTCACGCCAAATGACCTCTTTAAAACTAGTACTACTAGTAGTTTAGTACACATTTTCCTTGGTCTGAACAAGCTATAATTGTTTGTGGTGGTCTCATCTGTTCAGTAAGATGTTCTGCTATCCGGTAGGGAAATGAAGACGTGCGAGATTCACTCATGGACAACGACAGGTTTCTCTTTTTCTGTAGGTCAGAAAAAAAGCTGAAGCAATCAGTGATGTCTAGCATGTGTTCTCAAGAATTGCACGAGGGACGGACTTTTTTTTCGTTTTTGAAGAAGTAGGATGTGATTGAAACATACAGGATATTAACAAATCCATGGCCCCTAAAATAAATTGGAAAAAAAGAGAACATACTATGTAACTTCTGCTCCCTTATTCATTCACCATATTCTATTACGCATTGAAGCATGCCATATATCTAATCCTAATTCAAGGGCTTAGTCCATGACGGAAGTACTCTTTCTTGTATCTTTATTAATCAAAATTTGAAATAGTTATATTTCTCTACATACTCTTTAAACTACATACTTTTTTAGGGCGTAATTTTTTAGTCATTGTTTCAAAAGCCCAAACTTACACAGTAATTCCAGAAGACATGTTCGTTGTCCTTTTTGCCATTTCATGTTTTTCCTTCTTAACACAAAATATATAATTATGAGTTTTATTTTTCTGCCCTGTAATGTCCTGTGTTTCCAAACAGTAGCCTAGGCTTGCATGCTTCTTTTTACACGTTTTATGTGATTATATTCAATAAATGAACTATGTAACGAATGATGAAAAAAAAAATTGTTAAAGGTTAGGTTCAGGGATATGTATGTATTGGGAAATCAAGGCACACATGAAAAGCACGTAATCTATGATGCATGCTTCTTTTTACACGTTTCATGTGATGATATTCAATAAATGAACTATGTAACGAATGATGAATACAAAAGTTTGTTTAAGGTTAGGTTCAGGGATATGTATGTATTGGGAAATAAAGGCACACATGAACAGCACGTCATCTATGATCATAGATGTACCTGTATATGATGTGAAATACAGTAAAAATATAGACGGAGCAAAAGAAAAAAGAAAGTCAGATAAAGAGAGAGAGAGAGAGAGAGAGAGAGAGAGAGAAGAGGTAAGGGGGCAACGAGGGTCTGAAAATAAAAGAGAATTGGGGTAAAGAAGGGTGAGAGGCTGAAAGCGGGAGTTAGAGATACAAATGGGGAAAGGGAGACACTGACCGAAAGAGATGTCGAAGACAGGACATAATTGAATGAGGAGAGGCGAGAGATATTCTTAGAATGAGAAAGTTGAAGAAGATAGAAATACAGAAAAAGGTTCATAATAGAATAACGAGATTTTTTCCCAACTGACTATAAATATTCACCTACTTTCACCTATCAAGGGAGTGTAGGCAGCTGTCGTGAGCCTGGTCATTCTCTTGTTAGCCCATCCATGAGTGATTTGCCATGAAGCACAATCCGTGATCGCATACAATTACTGTCTTACATCGCTCGTGTTCGCTTCAATGGCGGCTACGTTTACATTAGCCTTCCTTCAAATTATAATTTCATGCTGTTATTAGTTTCTTATGTAAAGGGAAATATGCTGTCGTGCTGTTATTACTGAAACGACACGAATAATAAAGCAGGCTCAACTGCACTTCGTGTTTTTGTTTTGTTTAACCTGTGATATCTGAAGTATTAAATCAAACGTTTTAACATCATATCTTTTAAAATGCAACCCCATTTTTCATGGAATGCCAAAATAAGGGAATGTTAGTTCCTAAAATTTCTTCAAATTTTGAATGAAACTGTAATAAGAATTATGAGATGATAAGACTTCGAAAATCATATTTTAACTTCTGTGCCTTTTTGCACGTATTCTTCCTCCAGGATGAGATTTGCGACGTAAATCAAAAATTTAATTGATTTATATATTCATAGAAAGGTATATATTGTTTTAAAGTTTATCTTTTTTAAACATTGTATCCACCATACACGTTTTGATACGGCAATTACAAAAAGGAATGTATTAGATTGTATTAATTAATACTTGATTGCATATTTTTGTGTGCATTTTGTACTGTAAATTTCTACCATGGGTGTGGAGTTGAGCTATAATCGAATGGACCACAACGTTTTGATCATTTTGCACAACCTTTACCTCTCCTTAGAAAGTTAGGGATATACAACAACTGTCGTGTTGTAATAGTACCTACATGGGCATGTCTGTTGATCATGCGCCAAAAAGGGATGCAGAAACTGCAGCATAAGTGTGAAGTGATCTAGACCGATATATTGAGCATCTCGACTTGGGTAATAACACAAAAGTCAATCTACATTTCTTAGCCATGCATTCAGGTGAAACTTGTCCAAGGCATAATGTTGGACCTAATGAGAAAATGGAAAAAAAAGAAGCGGCGTTGGAGCTTTGATCATCATCATCAGCGTTAAATAACGGCACCTGGTATGTGAGCTGAGATAGATGGTAAGAGGGTAAGGGGAGACTGAAGAAATGAAAGGACAAGAGGAAGAGAAGATAAATCAACAATAGCAGGGACTCCTATTTTTTCAAAAAAAAAACACAATTCTGTCAATAGCAGGGTATCCAAACATCCGTTGGAGAAAAAATATAGAAGGCTTTCATTCTGAATTCGGATCCCACCGTCAGTATTGTCATCATAACACCTCTTTCATTCTCCATGTTTTTTCCGACGCTCGATTATTAAAAAAAGGATAAGCAATTTTTGTTCCAGTATTACTATTGAGCACTACACTTCAAAGAAGTATGAAGTACATTTCGGAATTACATTTGGGATACTTTCACAACAGGTGTAGGCCAGCCATATGCGTTTATTCACCACAATTAAACAAAGTTAATTCTCAATATTAAGGAATAAAACACCTTCTCATTATTATTATTATTATTATTATTAGACGAAAGACTTCATGCATGGCTGATTGTCAACGAAACGGAGTTAAGTCTTTTGTCAATTCTGCTTTTTGCTACGGCAGGCAGCCAGTGAAAACGAATTTGTTTGCTAAAATTATGAAAATGTAAGGGCTTCTTTAAACAAACAGAACTTTGTCATTCCTTGCTCATTTTTCCTGATTGAGGTGTCATATAAAAGGGCAGAAACCCAACTTTCTAGAAATGTGATTTTCTCTTTGAAATTTAGATACCGCCCGCCAAACGACTTTTCGGTTTCCTCTCTTCAAATTGATTTTAATCACTCATGCGTGAAATATGCATCATCATGAGTAGTATCAAATGCAAGAGGAGGATCTAAGCTTTCCAAACATGTGTCATTTATCAATTATAATTGTGATTAAGTTATGATAAAACATCGATAATTCTCGGTTTCGTTTTATCTGGGAAGCACTGTATAAAAAGCACAAATACAATACATTATAGCAAGAGACAAGTACATAATAAGGATTAACAAAAAAAGAGATAAGGGAGCAGCAAATGGGTCATCACTGTTGCCCGGAGGCATGTGCCCCCACACATGCTACTCCCAGTACATAATTAAAAATTCTATACATAAAATATTGCACATGATAAAAGGGGGAAGATAACAAAATAAGATGGAATAAAAATTGAATATAAAAAAGTTGATTTAAAAAATGATTTAAAGAAAATATTAAAAATTGCTACAATTTACAAACAATTTATACCTCCTCAACTCTGAACATTCAGCACAAATATAATCCTAGAACCATTATTACATAAGTTGCATGAAATGAACATAGCATTCAAGAATATTATTCAATGAAATTTGAGTATAACTGGCAAGGTACATTGTACATGTAGGCATCATCTTGATCAAGAGCAGGCATGCAAAGGATTTGAAAAATATGTAATAATTCAGTGTGAATTTTAATAAGCAAAGTACTAGTAGGCTTTCAAAATACACATTTAGAACATTATGAACATTATTAGGCGAAGAGCAATCAACATGCATGCAAGTAATCTTTCTTTCGCAAGGCATCTTCTTATAACGTTATGTTATTCGGTACCGCAAAGGATCAAAGAAGAAATAGAACAAAAATCCCTATTTTAAGATAATCACGATAATGATGATTAATCTGCTTATAGAAGTTATAGCAGAAATAGAAAGTGTGTGTGAATGTGTGTGTGTGTGTTGGGGCTGGGGATTCTTTCGGGTGGAATAATGATGGGATGGTCTAAATACGTATTGGAAGTTGCCACTAACGAGACCAGGTTGCTTTGAAGCATAATGTTGTATTATTATCATGGGAAAAAAATAAAGGGTGCGCAACAAAGAATAGTATTATTCATTATTTATATATCCTTATTTGGTGTGAAATTTGTGTTTCTGAGCATAAGCTAGTGGTGTCTTTTCCTCTTCTCTTTCATAATTATCTCTCTCAATGTTAGCCACGTTGAGCATTCAATCATTCCCTTTCTCCTTTTATACGCCTTGGGAGGAAAAGATAAAAAGAAAAAAGACTGACAAACATGGGAGACGTATGACGTCAGAACAAAGCAGACCATTCATTTTCTATTCAGCGATTCATCGAAAGCTTTTTGGGAGCAATCTTTTATCCCGATTTGGAGCCCATAAATACGCCGTTTAGCAGGCAGCCGAGAGCAAGTCCCTGCGATATCAATCGTCCCGCCACTAGAGCTAGGGGAGGAGCGATGCCAACATTGTCCTTGATTACTCGAGAAATGGGGTCAGGTCCCAGCCCCATGTTTCTGATAACAACAATTAGAGGGCGTATCCAGGACCTCAATCAAAGGTGGGGGGAGGGGATTCGAAAAAAAGGTTATCAGATCTTTTAAGGACCTATTTTTACTAATAACATGTCAGACTAGGGAAACAACACCCGAAAAGAAGAGGTTTCAACAATTTCAGAGGCTTCTTTTGTCAGGGGCACAACAACATAATTGGAAGGACAACTTTCTCTTGTCTAATACAGGTCTGGTACATTGGATTTTGAAGGCTTTTGTGGAACATTTCTATTATCAATCTTAAGTATTTGTTTATCATTATTTCATTGGGAGTGGGGGGGGGGGGGGCATAAGTGGTTTCGTGCCATGAGCCATGGATTTGCCGATGAGGATCGGGTTGTAATCATAGACAAATCTAGCGTTTAAGGGTCTAAGCGATTTGCACAAATGAATCATAATAAACATGATCAATCTTCTACTACTGAGGCAGGACCGGTGTCAAACATTTTCTAGTTCACAAGTTATTGCTGAGGTAGAATGACTAATCAATTTAAAATAGGACATTCGTCTCCTGTCGAATGATGGAAAAAATTATCGGGGATCACGTGATATTTACACTTGAGAATAAATGCCAATTGCAAACAAAAAGATCGATAGAAAATGTAAAATACTTGGGTATTTAAAAAATGAGCAAGTTTAGATTAGGAAATTTTATAATCCCATCCTTTATGCACGCCTGGTTTCAAATGACATTCATTTTCAACATGACAAAAAAAGGAAGTAAGAATATCTTCTTCAGGTGGAATGAGCAAGTTAAGATTAGGAAATTTTTATAATCCCATCCTTTATGCACGCCTGGTTTCAAAAGACATTCATTTTCAACATGAAGTAAGAGTATCTTCTTTACGTAGATGTGGGTTGGTTTAGGGGTTGATTGTCAAATATTCCCTGTGCAACGACCCAAGGTTCGATCCTGGGCCTTCTGGTGGTGACACACGCATACACAACACATAACCGCGTACACCTACATAACATTTTTAATGATAAATTGAACATTTCTTGTGTAGCGCATTATACCTCCTAATAAAGTCTCAACGAAAAATTAATTCATAAGACACATGTTATTAAATATGTCACAATTGCATCATTTCCGACCACCCCAAACGCAGCTGTAAACGACGAATGAACAACGACCAAAGCTACAAATGATTAGATTTCCTCGAAAAAATGGCTTAACTTATTATCTTTCCATTCGTTTCTGTATCATCTTAAAAACTCATGTTATCTGCAGAACAGTGCCTGAAAATAATCAAATTTCCAAATGTGAAGGACGAACTCGTCTGCTTGTCTGAAACTTGATTTGCTTGCATGTTCCGTACTAAAAAGTGTTTTTCTTAATTCTGCGGAATGACAACAAAAAACATGTTTAGCGTCCTGCCTTTTTGAAAAATGGGAAGGAGGAGGCCCTTTTTATTTCATTTTTTTCTTTCTTCAAAATGGCCGCTCAAAATGGCCTCTTGGTACATTTTCCCTGACAGTCGGGCTATTTTCAAAATGGCCGCCGGCATTTAATTTTTGTTTTTAAATCAGTAAAAACACATGTATATTTTTGTAATGGCCTAAAGTGTCCTGAATGGTAAATGTTGGATCATATTATAGATTAAGAATGTAAGCTATAACATCATTAAAGTTGAATTTGGATGGTCTATAAATAACACCAATGAGAAAGTTTTAACTGTTAGAGCTCCATGAATAGAGATTCAACTATACATTATTCAACCAGTCTAGCTTTTCATGGATTATGTGATCATAAGTCTTTGTCTGAACCATATTTAAAACTCATGTTATCTGGTAGCTTTTCGTGGATTATGTGATCATATTCCTTTGTCTGTTCTATTTTTGAAAACTTATGTTATCCGGTGAGCAGTTTCTGAACAATAATTAAATTCCCAGATGTGAAGGGCAAACTTGTCTGCGTGTCTGAACTTGATATTCTTGCATGTTCCCTAAAGTATTTTAGAAAAAAGGGTCCTTTACTTCATTCTGCGGAATAGACGTAGATCAAGGGTTTAATGTTTACAGATAGAGAGGAGACTTACAAAGGATTTATCGAATCTGGAGACGAGTAATGAATATCATCATCTTCATGAACTAATGAACTATCACTTTTCATAGATTTATCTATACAACGGGAAAACTCCTGAAAGACAATGCCGATGTCAAAATAAACGGGGAGAAGAATCATTTGCCTGACTATACACGAAAATAAGCCGAGAAATTCAACCGAAGAATATATGAGTTATTTATGTTCTTACTCTACCGAGTGTATCATGTTCCGATAATCTTGTCAGGTGTTTCAGTCCATCTCTGCATGTCTGTTTTCACCTCTTTGTTTTAGCCGCGTTTGATTCAATATATAAACTCATCTTTCTAGTCATGTTAAAAGCTACTTTAACTGTAGTCAGATATGTTATAACAGAATCGCAGAGACTAAACAAAAATTAACCTTCCAATAGACTTAATGATAATAATAATAACATTTCTAGGGTTTTATACTACATCCATGAAGCGCTTTACAGATATATCATATATTACCCCGATGATCGGATTCAAGCTTTCCCGCACACAATAAATGCGCATTCTCCACTCCCTGGAGAGCATCTATCGGGTACCAATTTAACACCTGTGTGGAGAGTGGCAATTTTGGATTGATGTCTTGCCCTGCCCAAGGACGTTAGTGCCAAGCTTTTTGTTAGAACCCTAAACTCTTAGATTGAGAGTCAAGTGAATGAACCACAACACCACAGCACCACAGCACCACAACACCTCCACATTGTGCCCCACCTTTTGGAACGACGCATTACATAATCCCAACGTGACGGCCGGTTGGTTGTTTGGTTTTATTTACGATCATAAAATATGAATTTCAAACATATCATAACACATACATACACAAAACACTAACATACATTTATTTTACTTGAACTATTTTCCAAAAAAAAACAGAAGTAAAGAAAGATCGAGGGATCGTCCGAATCAGATCCACCGACGACGTTAAACTGTTCTTCCCTGGGATCCCAACTTCTCTGGGCGAAACAATCGACATTTAAACCGCACGAGAGCTAATTTTGGTTTCGGTTTTGTTGTGTACTGGTATCGTATATTACCAATAATCATTAAAATGCTTGTTTGTGATTACAGGAAGATATTATAATCTAAGCACAACAAACAAAACAGACATTAACAAAATAGCATAAAAGACAAATCTAAGAAATTGGAGAAAACAACACAAAACAATAAAATATACAGACCAAAAAAAAGGGATATACCTTTTACTGGTTTGCAATATTCCCCCTTATTACTAACAACAAACCAATTCCCATATCAAATGGAAACAATAGTAATATCTGGGTCACATTAGCATTCGAAAGCAGCTCAAACAGGGAAGCTTCTTTCAAAATATCCTCTTTTCATTTTACATAATTGCCGAAAAAGGAGATAGTAGGTTAAGAGGATAACAATTTATATTTGCAATATCGATGGATCAACAAAATGTTTCGAAAGAACCGGATTTAAAGGACGAATGAACTTGACCGATTATTAGCAGAGAAATGAAGTCCAATTTTGCCAAGAGAGAAGGAGAATGGAAAAAGAGGGGGGGGGGGGGGCGTTGTAGCCGGTAGCCGATTGAAGAGCTACGGTATAATAACAATTATTTGTTGCGCTATAACACGCCTAGCAAAAAAGACTTCCAAGGGGATTCGGTCATACATTCATATTATACTATATAGTATAAGTTCGTTAATTTTTTAACAAAATGACCCAATATTTCAGTTTTGAGGCTAGTATTTTTGTTCATTTCCTTAATTGGTCTTTGAAGCAATCAACCAATCAGAACCAAACGACACAAATCAAACACAAAAAAAAACTAAGCCTCATTCATCACATGTATGGTCATTCCAAATTATTTTATACACTACAGCTGTATATAAATCTTATACCTAAAACCTTTAGATAGGCCTATTCATGATTGATTTCAGTCTTCATTCCTCTTGGATAAAATATGAAACAACATGATGAATTTGTGAATTCTTAAGAACGTTATGCAGTTGCAAATGCTTTCATTACCATGATTACTGTGAATAATTATGGTTATGAAATCATACTAAAACATTGAAAAATTCAAAATGTTAGTATTATCAAAACGCTTCACTTTGTTAAGATGGTTACTTTCATAATCAGGACACCTTTCAACTGACTTTAATACCATGACACCACGGTATATTGTTTCCCTCTCAAAATAATTGAGACAACTCGCCCCTCCCCCATGAATTTGTATGGAGACTTATGCAATACAGAACACAGAATGAGATATAAACGGTAAATGTATAAGTGCTCAAGAGGAGACACTTTGTAGCAAATTTAGCCAGAACAATGGCATGTAAAATCTGATGTAAAGGTCAACGGAATACCAATCCCATATAATAGCTCAGAAACCTCATTATTCAATCCACTAGTAAGAGAGAGAAAAACAAAGTATCGACGGGAATGGAGGAAATGGGCATATGTCACAAACAAAATTAGGTTGATGCTGGTCTTAAGGCACAGACTCTAAGTTGACACTTTACCACGGTTCACAACTATTCCCAAAGTCTTGAGCAGGGACTAGCTCAGTCAGTCTGCGGCTGTGTTAGGAGCAGCTGAAGTACAGAGCCTATGCAGCATGCCGTCAACAATAGTCTCAACGAGCAGACAGTGTGACGCAAAACGTTGGACAGCTGTATGTGTCTACACACTAGGTTAATGCAAGGCCTTCTAAATTTACGAATCCCTGGTTGATGCTACCCAAAATTTTACCCTCACACAACACAAGACACCCTATACTGTCACATGAGTAAAGAGGGGCGACCACGGGCTTGCCGTTGACTATATTTACCATACTTGTAAAGCCAACGCAATCGCCTTACCAGTCCAGTGCACTTTTGTTCCACAATTTGCAGAAGAGCGTGTTGAACACGGCCTGAATAGAGCGTTGCCATGGTAACGGGAATTTAGCAGATGCGGGCTACATCATGTCGCCGGAGTACTTACACATGCCGACATGGATTTTGTTACATGAAAATGAACATCAGATTCTCCGATTAAAACAAAATGAAATCCCACTGGGCTTGCCAAGTTGTTTTGGTTGTTCCGACATAATGTCAATGATGCTTACTTCGGAAACTCGCCCCTCTTCGAAGCACTTCGTTTATTACAAGATGTTGTGCACGGACGATCAAGAATATGAAATATTCTTTGTAATGCTACTAAACTTTAACAAATTTCACGCGACTATACAGTATTTCTTCAACGTTTAAAAAATGCTTGATGCATACTGACACTGGCGGAAGGAGGAGACGGGGGGGGGGGGGGGGGTAGGTACGCACAACCGCCTGAGCCCCTGTTTAATTCCTATTACCTTGAGCATACTATGAACAAGAGTTTGGAATTGTAATTGCTTTCATGTGCTACCCTTTCGTATTTTTACCCGAAAGGCATCGAAAAATGTGAAAACATTTCAACGCTTGTAGAGGATTTTCTTATGCGGATATGTGCCCCTTTATACAATCGTGGACCCCCCTCAACCTCAGCTCGAACCTATCGTTTACTTAAGATATAATCATTACTCTGACGCCAATACGTCACCAGTACTATAAAACAAATCTCATATAAAATCGTGGACCCCCCCCCCCGTAAGCTCGGACCTATCGTTTACTAAATAAAGATATAATCATAACCCTGACGCCAATTCGTCATCACAAAACAAATCTCACAGGAAATCCATTTTATCCTACTTAATACCATGGTCCTCGCATTAAATCGTAGACAGTATGGCACTTCTATAACATCAAAAATAGAAATGAAAGTAATTACAGCCCTCAAGATTTAATTAATACGGATATCACCTCATTGTTTGCTCAATAACATTCTATATATGCCATTAGTTTGCGGCCTTCAGTCTATTTTTTATTTTCAACACCCCACATTATCGTGTTAGGGCAGAATTCGTTTGTCATTGACGAGAGATTAATCTAATGAAGTCATAACACAGTGGTTAGATTTCATAAAGCAATCTCAGTAATGCGTTGATGATGTCGTAGAACGCGAGGTGAGATTGACAGCAGGTGGGTTACGAAGGAAAAGGAGAATAAAGTACAGACTTTTTCCCATTGCTGTGAGTATTATGTGCGCTATTGCATTAGTGTGGGTGGGTGTGAATGTATGTGCGTGTGCGTTTCTAGGAGGGTGGATGGAATACAATAGTTCCGGTCGTTAAAATGGTGTTTTGGAGATATGTACATGCAAGATGAAAACGGAAATACGGAAATGAGCATGAAGAGAGGCGGAGGTGTTGCAATGGATGAAAAAGTCAAACATACAATTATTAATGAGCATAATTCAAGATCACGACATGAAAAGTAATTCGTTTGCGGACAGGAGGGTTAACGAATAAAGAAGGAAGAGAGAGAGAGATATATATATTTTTTGTAATAAAAAGGCATAAATACCTATTATGCACTTCCTCTCTCACGCTATGGCATGCGTTATTCTATATTTCATTTTCGTTGTAGGACTATATCGTATTTAGCCATGGGATATTCTTGTCAATTAACAAATTACTACGTGATATAAACTTTACAGAACTGATTATTGAATCTCGTTATCTTGATTTTATCCATTTATCATGCAGCAATCTATTCGTATTATTCAATCAGGGAAGACTAATCCGTGACGGAGGTAGAGTTATACCTCATACTTATACGTGTTACAACGTGACATGGTCGAACGCCAGTTGATGAAACACAGGAGGCAACTGTAGAAGTATACTTGAATGTCTTGATATGCACATCTTGAAACGTTGAACGCGAATGAGGAATAATAAGAACGCGCTTGGTTTGTATATAGCCCTTGCGCCGTGACGGGATTGCACGGGATTGAACAATCTCTGAACGAGGTGGTTGGGCCACAAACTTGTAGTTAGAATGGGTTTGGACGTATTGGGAACGGGATAGAACTAGACTATAGTTAAGAACGGGTCTAAACTGACTACGGACAGGCTTAAACTGCTTGGAAATGGCAGATTTACCCGATCTGAACTATGATATGAAGTAACTGTCCCTGCTGGAAAGAACACAGTTCACTCATTCACACTCATTCACAGTGTGCTCCACAATGTTAATTTGGGGCGTTTTCACATTGTGGTCGATTCGGTTCACACTGTGGTTCACTGTGTGGATAACCGGAAAAGGAAAGAACACACTCATTCACAGTGTGAATCACATTGTGTTTCACACTGTGAATCATAGTGTGCTCCACAATGTTAAATTGGGGCGTTTTCACATTGTGCTCGATTCGTTTCACATTGTGGTTCACAGTGTGGATAACCGGAAAAGAAAAGAACACACTCATTCACACTCAACTGTGATTTCACACTGTGATTTCCACTGTGAATGAGTGTGAATGAGTGTGTTCTTTCCAGCATGGGTGGACGGGGTACAGCCGAGATGGACGTATTTAACAAAGTTTATGAACGAACACGGATCGTGTTATAGACATTATAATCACATTCTATCCCGACTAAAACACGTTTTACGATTTTCTAGGACGGGGCAGAACGATGTGAACTACTTTGGTGTGATGGGGGCTTTAAATGGCGCAATGAGAATGATGCCTCATATTAAACTGGCATGAGGATGACGTGAAACTTGTCGCCTGCCTGTAGAAGCCATTCACGGATGAGCAGCATGATTAGCCTCCTATATGTCGTAGCTAGTTTGTAGGCTTGATTTCTTCATTATCCCGCTCCAATGAAAGGGGGAAATACTCTTGGCAATCGTAGACAGGTGTATTTACTGCCCTACAAGTTATCGGGGTGTAAAGATATTGTCTTATTCCAGTTTAGTACTTTCCTGAAAGTGTAATAAAGTGCACCTGTAAAATATTGTCTTCGTGATTTAGCTTATACATTTAGCGCTGCTATCTATGAAACTGAAACAAAATCACGGATACTTTCAAGGAATCAACGTAAGGCATTTTCAGTAGTCCATAACATCATCTAGATAAAATATGTGTAAAGATCACAATCACACGTTTCTATGTGTGGTGCATGACGGTATTGAAATTGCAGTTGCGTTGACTTCTTGAAAGTGCTATTCAAACAAAGAAACTAAAGTGGACTAAATTTTAATGATACGAATTAACACTTAAACAAATACAGTGGTTCCACAACCATTGGTTCGAATTAATGTGATTCCAGGACCTCGTCTATTAAACATTTGGGATTAATAATCGCATCTTATTTGCGATTTAAATCAATCGCAACTATGTATATAAGAGATAGGGGACTGCAAACTTGGGATAGGTTGGAGGACTTGAATTAGATTTGGATCAATCGCAACTCTTTATAAATTAGGGCCCAGATAACATGCCAACAAATTTAAACTTGGGTATGGGTAGGGGCAACGTCGGCTGACTTCATCCTAAGCCAACGTTTAAGGCATGCACTTTTTACAACATCCTCCAAGTGGAGCGGCAATCAGTGATATATAGTACACGTATATACCGCGCTGTCTTGCCAAGCAATATACCCATACCAGGATAAGCGTTTGGGATTTCTATACTCAGATCATAAATTCATCCCGATATCTAAAACGAATTATATATTTCTAAACCCAGCAAAAATGAAAGATTTTTTAAATTTTGTTTTATTACGAGTACATCAGATGGGAATGCATTTCTACTGAATGTCTTGAAAATATAGGGATTGACATTCAACGCATTCAATTATTGACGAAAAATTTCTTTGAATTGGAAATGTTTTACATGTACATACTAAATAAACATACATTTGACGAAATACCTACACCTAATTCATCGATGGAATAGAATAACATTATCCGAGACATTAACTATCACCTTCAAGCTAAAAAAAAAAAAGAGAACGCGTCATAACTGTGCCATTTGCTAGCGTCAGAAGCATCGCGTCAAAAACACACTAAATATATGACGTCATCGACACGGTTTTCGCTGAGAACTTCGCGGCGTGATACGAGTAGGTCAATGGCCAGGCCATGACATCATACGGTCGATATGCAGGGTCATGTATGCATAGTCTACTGACTGAACTGTTTCCGTTACGCGCGCCCAGTTCGCTTAGAAATATCACACCCTTAATGCTAAAACAAAGTCCTTAATTCCCGTGACACTCGCAATCGATAATTGTATTTTCGGGGATCACGTTGTGTGTAGGATCCGTGTATGGGAGAACAATTGATGATTGAAGACAACAAAACCCCTCCCCACAAGAAAAACCCCGGATAGAATCTAGACTAGGTCTGGTATGATTCGTGATCAAAATGGAAATCAGAGGGGTCATTGTAGCTACAATTACACGGACGATATGCATGGTGAATTCTTACGACGTGATTGTACTGAAAAGAACGGTCTATATATAGCAATAAATCGAGATTGGGCAATAAAAATATCCATTGCACTTCTCATTTCTGGGAAAAAATATTCTACTATATGACGAACTTCTGAATCTTGAAGGAAAAAAAAATCTTCCTCTTCTCAAGACAGAATCTTATGTCGCAAAAGAATGACACATACTATGTGTAGTTAGAGCAGTGAATGTAAAATTACGGCGTAAATTGGAAAACGGATACAAACTAGTTACGTTGTGTATCTTCTGCAATAAAAACTTGAATAGCTAGCAAAAGAGACTATATCCCTAATATCGAAGTGATGAGAAAAACAATACTCTGTTCAGTTTTGTATCAAACGGTAGCTTCAATTTATTGGTATTAACGTTATAGTTGTCCAGTAAAACGTGGTGATAAATAAAGAAAAGAAAGTGTATGAAATTGAGGTTTGATAGGTTTCGAGATAAATCCAACAAGTAATTTTGTAAAACATTCAGTATCCTTTTAGAAACCATTCATGGAGAACATCAATGCCTTTAAAGTAGAAAATTTCGTAAAATAATTTAATGTGTGTCCTTCAATCGTGACATTTAATAGAGGACCAATTATGTCTCGTGTGCAGTGAAGTAAAGAAAGGTGAGAAAGCAAAAGAGAAGAGAACATTACAAAGAAAGTGGTGCACACAGGTGCAGCAATCATGCAAATTACACTTTGAAATTCCCCTTTTCCTCATTAAGTAGAAACTATTCGGTTCACAGCGTGTCACTGTTACACTGGTGATAAGAAATAATCACGAGATGACTGTGTAAATATACAGTAGTAGATAACCACTCTTTTACAAGTCAACATAGGCTAAGATCTCTACGTTTTCTTAAGTGGAAATGATACAATCTACTCTCAAAAGAGTAATTTAAGCCACTGTTATGGAGTGGATTACACTATACACGATTTGGAAACGATTAAACTCTAAAACGATTCGACCCCTAATATGGTTCCTCAAAGAGTGGATTTCCATTCTTCTGCATTAAGAGATTGTGTATATCATGAATACCCAAACACGCACTATTTTAAACGCACACTCACATGGCCAGTCGCACACCATGAACCCACTCAACCCACACACAAACGAGCACTCTTGCACCGTACGAATGAAAGTTTGATGGGGATGGAGATGCATGATCTACGAAACTTTTAGGCCCGAATTCACAAAGCAAGGTTTGAGCTCAGACCGGGTTTGAGCTCAAACCTCCTTTTGTTTCGCCAAACCTTCTTTTGTTATTTAAAAACCTGGTGGCCCGAATTCACAACGGAGGTCTGAGGACAGACCCGGTTTGATCAGACCAAGGTTTATACAGACCTTGGTCTGAGCTCAAACCTGGTTTATTTTCAAACCCATTCCACAAAAGAAGGTTTGTATAAACTTCGGTCTGTAATCCCCAAACCTCGGACCAAGGTTTGTAAAACTAGTCTCAGCCATAGGGTTTCTAACATAATTTTTATGGGCTAGGGTTTAAATGTTAAGAATTGACAAAACTGTTAAACTAAGCATTGTTAGTACGATCCGGACATCTTAATGAGCAATCTTGAAAAGATGATGGTTAGAACATCTCTGAAATAAACTTTTGAATTGCATTTTCATGAATTAATCGAACCAAACTGGCGCGCCGATGCAGAAAGTGCCCCACGTACTCACATTTGTGTGGTGCTGGTGAAGCACTCAATCTGACCCAGAACAAATTGACATCGGCACCTGAAAACCTTCGTTAGATTAATACATCTAAGGTTGTCAAGGGCTCTTCTAAATTAACTGTAAGAGCCTTATTGTTTTGGGGGCTACAAATTCTTATCAATAAAATCACCTAACAATAATAATAATAATAATAATAATGATTTAATATGAATTAAGTTTTTATTGTGATTAATATATTAATTCATTTGATTGCAATTGTTAATTACTATAGATCTATATAGTTATTTTGTTAGAATTAATGGTCAATCAATTATTATTTTAACTAGTTCCCCGTTTGTTTCCCCAACTGGCTATTTTTTCACATCAAAATTGTAACTGGTAAATGATTTGTTTCCATATAATATTAATTTTTAAAAAATTCCTCTATGCTGGCCATCTTTTCTTTCTCTCTCCCTCCCTGTCCCTTTCTCTGTCCCCGTCCCTCCTCTCCCTCCCTTTCTCTCTCTATTAATTCTTTTTCTTTCTCCCCTCTCTCTCTATTCATCTTTCTCTCTCTCCCTCCCTGTCTCTTTCTCTGTCCCCGTCCCTCCTCTCTCTTTCTACCCATTTTTGTTCTCTCTCTCTATTAATTCTTTTTCTTTCTCCCCTCTCTCTCTCTCTCTCTCCCTCCCTTTCTCTCTCTATTAATTTTTTTCTTTGTCCCCTCTCTCTCTCTATTCAACTTTCTCTCTCTCTCTTTTTTCTTTTTTGCAATGAAACACATAATGCAAAACCATGCAAACTGCACACATCTGCACCCCCCCCCCCAAAAAAAGGGAGAAAGAGAGAGAGATAATCTGACACATATCTATTTCAGTTATCTTTGTTAATATATGAAAGCAAGAATATTGTATTTGTATTTTCATGTTTTACATAAATAATTGAGCATACAACACAATAGTAATCTACCGTTTGTTCAAACAATGCAGTTCACATTTGTAAATTTTGTAGCATGTTTATATGAAATATAGCCCACTAGAGGTTAAGAGAGGCTCTGGAAGGCCAATTAAAAGTCTCACTGTAGCGTTATTACTTATTAGCAGAAAGAAAATCAGAAATACAACAAAATGGGTGACGAAATTCAAATTTGCACATAAAAGTCTTTAATTCTGACTTCGCTTAGTACAGTAAATAATATTTGTTGGAATACTCTCCCCTAGCTGACAACCAAATAATTTATATTGACCCACCCCTCAACTCAGCAGTGTATACAATGCTTATTATAGTTAAATCGGGTGCATTTAATCTACAGAGAACACTTAATTACAAATACCGTCAGAGTGACAACAAATACTTATCAACTAAACATAACATCAAAAATATTCATAAATAATCAACAGTTCAACACCCAGGTTCTTGATGTAATGCTGCATAACTACAAAGTATTGTGGGAACACCAGGGAGCAGGGAGAAATACATTTCGAGGTAATTCCAGTTGCAATTGAGTTAAATCTGTATTTTATAACTTATTACCGTATACATTGAAAATTTTTGTGGAATCCTTCATTAAATAATGTATAGCTCACTAAATAGATAGATAGTGGTAGTTATTTTACTTGACAGCTAAGAAAGCAATAAATGCTTGTTAGTAAGCTCCAGTGTTAGCTGTTTTAGGCTATACTTGGCCAAACCAATGCTATATTTGAACAACATGAATTTCCCCAATATGGGTAACAGGAAAGCATAAAAATAATTAAGAAGTGTCGACCTTCTCTCTTAGATTGATGAGGCATGGAACGTCCTCATCCTTGCATTTAATAAATATGTGCTCAATCACACATCTCCCTTTTTTGTGTGTGAAGTGTTAAAGCCCCACTGTACTACTTGTAGCTACTTGCTCCCTCTATATAGAAAACTTCCCCAATCTGTGCCTGTTAATCCCCCATGATCCTCTTTTTCTTATGTTAATTGAGAACTGTATTGATGAGATAGCCTCCCGTCAGTGACCTCGCTGGGTTGTCTAATCCTCTTTGGCTGAACTAGTACAGATGGCCTTTAAAGCACATCTGTGGTCGACCCTCTGAATGAAGAAATGGCTTCTGATGAGGCAGAGAAGGCATGGATACCTGCAAAATCGAATGGACAAAATAAACAATATCATAAACAATATTCTTAATTTCAACTTGTTCATTTTTTTTCTTGGAGGGGGGTGGGGGTGGGGGGGGGGGGGGGTAATACTATAGAAAAGGATACAATGTATTGTACACATAATCAGGAATAATTCAATCCTGTGTCACTAATACAAAAACTATGAGGTTCCTCTTGACAACAAACTAATCAAGTTGCATCCAGATATCAAAAACATTAATTATGATTTGTGAACTGAAATGTAAAAGCACATGAGCTCGTTTGAATTAATTACTTAATGCGAGTTGTTACTATATTACCGAATGAACATTCCTAACATGTCACATGTTGGCCAAATACAAAAAAGGAAACAAGATTGATTAAGAAAAAGAATAAACAAATGTTTTTATATAAAGAAAAAATCTACCTACCCTATAGTCTATCTCCAAGAATCAACTGTTATTCATATGCCCTAGCATCAAGCTGTCAATTCAGTGCACACTCAGAAAAGATCCTGGCATCGTGGCTGCTACCAGTCCAAGCCACCTTGCAACGATACTAGTTATTTTCCCAGCATAATCACAGACAACCTGTCAATATGAAATAACATGTTGGCATTCATTAGTTATTGAAACTCACTCATTTCACACTTCAGATAGGCCGTGAAATGTATAAATTTCACTTGTTATTTATGGTAATTAATGCAAATGCAGTTGAATATGTGATAATTGCTTTTCAATATCTATTTATACAACACAAATTGGAAGAAAATGCTAATTACCCTATATTTATTGACTGAATGATGAAGTATTTCTTCATTTTTAACTCATGTTTTCATTGTTTATCTTGTAACAATGTAAACAAAAATAATCTCACTTTTAACAAAACATTTCGAGCCTAAAACAACAAATGCTTTGTGTGTGTGGGGGGGGGGGAGGGGGTACCCACTCTCTCATCTTTTTATGGTAAATGAACCTGTTTGTTTTTCTATAGTTTAAAATATATAGTGGTAATTGCCATTGATCAATTTACATGCTTCTCTTTGTTGTTTTTTCTTTCATTGATCAATGGCAAAAACAGTGGCCCAATTGCCATGGCCATCAAAAAAATATCAGAAATCTAGAGGTCATATCTGCATTGCCAATAGAAGGATGGAACAAGTTTTGATTTTTCAAATTTCCCTTTCGTTAAAAAGATATTAACGAGTGTTAGGATTTTTAAGTTTAACTATCCATTTGGATATTCTTAACTGTGTACAAAGGCAGTGAAATGAGTACCTGTACGCGAATATTACTTTAATATCCATTTGGCCACTAGAAATCTTGCATTGGTCACCAATGAAATAGCATGGATGTACAACACACAAGACTGGAGAGTGTATATATCTAATGTGAACATTTTGCAAGGTACAAAAAAAAGGTCTAAAGGGAAAGCCGTGCTGAATCCAGTCATGATGTATTCATTTATTCTCACCTGAACATCGATGGAGTACCTGTTCTTCCTATTGAAGTAGTACCTGGCTCTTGCCCCACCAGGGCTCCTGATGTAAACATGTGTCCCATCAACAGCAACTCCTGGAAATCTGCAGTACTGGAAAAACTGCTTCTGAATAGTAGTCACTTTTTGCCTTGTTGTAACTTGTAGGAAACTTCATGACTTGTCTCTTTCTTCTGACAACAGCTTCGGAAACATCCCTCACTACTCTCCATTCGGCAAACAGATGAATGTGACACGGCATGCCGCCTCCTCACCGTGCATCCTTTAGATCGAATTACCTTTTTAAAAAAAATAAAAAAACAAGCATTCAAATAAATCATTTTTTTGCTGGTTTATGCTATTAAATATTTTTGCATCCCCAACTGTAACTGTCACTTAAAAACAAAAATTATCCTGATTTCTAGATGTGGTGTGAATCAATTTAACATAAAAGACAAAATTGTCTATGCCTTTTATAATCTCCTTCACGGCTTCACCTTTTGTGAAATTTAAGCAACAAATCACAAACTTGTTTCCAACACATAATCTGAATAATTTCCTCATGTATTAAAGCCAAATAACAGTATTGGGAAATGCCCCACACACATATTATGAAAATTAATGCTTTCATCACCTACCATGTAAAAGAATAAATATCATAACTAATCTTCCAATGTATGGAATATGACAGAAAATGCTTAGAAATTGAATAAATTTATGTAAACACACATGTGCATGGCTTTAGGGGCTTGCACGGTCATAGGCAGACCAGCGGAGCGGGGCAAACGAACAGTGAATTTAGGCGGTCAACATGAATTGAAACATTTCTGGATTTTAATAACGACACTAGGGTTGGATTTTACAACAGAAGCCCTTTTTTATAGCTAGTCTATGTTAACAATATTCATCAAGTAGTTTGGCCATGTTTTCGCCAACTTTCCCAATACAGAATTTGAATTCAAAGTACCTCAATCTAAAACAAAAGGCTCATCATCCAGCAGGTTTTCCCAATCTCAGAGGCCTCTGCCCGGTTGTGCTGCTATATATTGCTCCAGCTCCTCCTCCAGGTACACCAGCTCATTATGCTGAATCAGCTGCATTTCTACCATCTTTACTGGAGTGAAGATAAAATGAAACAAATGTTCAAACAATGTTTTTAAAATAAAGAAATGTTACTTGTGCTTGTGACTTTGTGGGTGATCCTGGCTCTGGGGACTAAGCCAGTTAATTAAGACAATTAGAACCAGATCTAAATTTAATAAAAGCTTTGCTTGTCATGACTCATAAACAGAAATAACCGTCTGATATGGGTCATTTCTTTAATAAAAATAATAAAACTGACATTTGTTGACATTCTATAATCGGAGGTCTAGTGGAGCCAGACGTAGTCTCAGTGAACAACCGGCAATATAGAGAGACTGAAGCTTTTGGTCTATGCTTGTCAGTGTGATTCATTTTGGGGAACATTGTCATTGCTGATGCCACTTCAATTTCTATTTATTTAGGTACCACTAGACCAGTGTCCAAGTCAAGTGATGGACATCATCATTGCCAGGCCTAGGCTAGAGCCTGGTATTATTATCATTATCATGAATAGGTCTAGGCCTAGTCTAATTGGCATGTGTCATGGCATTGCTGACAACAAGACAAAATTAAACATGACAGTCATACTCAGATATCTACTGTAGGCCCGGCCCGGCTAGGCCCAACTCCAGCCCAGGGTCAGAGGCTGCGAGCTCCGCCGCCGCCTTGGGCGTTGGACTCGAGCTCCGTCAGACTCAGTCCCTGAACTCTGGAATTGAGAGGCCGTCGGATATGAAAACATCGAACATTTCATGGAAAATGGAAAGTTATAAAGCATATCAAATAGTGAAATGTCAGTAACGTGAAGAGTATGAATTCGACTACATGTACAGGTTTTATACTTACGATTTTAAGGAAAGGATCGAGAGATTGAGAGATTTCAATGGCACTAAAATCGGGCTGACCAGATACTATCGCAGATTGTTTTGGCGGTGAATTATTTGGATAAAATCAATCGAGCATAAATTATCTCCACCCAGTGCTGCATCCTGATTGGTTGATAGCTCTCAAACCAGGTTTGAGAAATTACAAACCTCCTATCTGAGCAGTCTGTAAATTTTGGGTCTGATGACGTACATAAACCTGGTCTGAGGACAAACCTTGCTTTGTGAAATGTAATTTCAGACCAAGGTCTGAACTCAAACCTGAAACGCGTCATATGACGTACATAAACCTTGGTCTGAGGACAAACCGGCTTTGTTATGCATTTCAGACCAAGGTCTGAACTCAAACCTGAAACGCGTCATATGACGCACATAAACCTTGGTCTGAGCTCAAACCTTGCTTTGTGAATTCGGGCCTAAAGTTTGCGTTGTTGGATCATGATTTGTTTTAATATGATATGCTTCATGTTTCATTTTGACATGAAACATGTCTAATGTGTGATTTATATAAAACGCTCATTATGAAAACAAACAATATGTTATAGGGAGGATGTTCAAACCTTTAGAACAGAACGGTAGGTTCACCCGGCGAGTAGGGCAAAAATGTTATAAGCCGTTCATCAAATTAGATCATGAGAGAGCCAAGAAACAAGGATATCAAAAGAAAAAGTATACCATGCTAGCAGAAAATTAGACCAAGCTTGACAAAAATGGGGAACACGAGACAGCTGAGCCTTTCCTGCGGATGAGGGGTTGGTTTTTGTAACCTACATTCTCCCTTCAGAGAACATGATTAGCCAGATTATGTCCATTAAAGGAAATAGGGCAATGCACCTTGTCTCATCCTCTCTCATCCACTCTCATCCAGAATAAACACCTGGATGCGTCTGATCATTACAGGTAGTGTTTTGGTGGTGGAGGGGAGGTAGTACATGTTTGTTCTAAATTTTGAAAAGTGACTACGATCTAAAGTCCCCGGAGATGTGAAACTGACTTGAACTTTGAATGATGGTTGAAAACTATAGTGTTAAACTTTAATCCAAAGGTTACAACCTACGACACCGACAACCCACGAAACCAACATTCTAAAAAGTTATCAGAAGAGTCACTAGAAGAGTCACTATCTTGTCGTTCGAAATAAAGTCCTGTGAAAGCTTAGCTACTTTGGTCACTTAAACGAGTAACACACACACACTACATACGTGTATGGTCTAACTCACATTTGGTGCAAAACTTGGTAAAAAGAGCTTTTGACGGCACCTTTTAACCCGGTGCTCAGTCATCCGTTGTAGAAAAAATATGAATAGGGTATCATTAGACAGGAGATAAGTTGTTCTTTACAATGAAATAGATTTAAATGTCGCATTGATAATGACTTCTTAATCCTAAGCTACTATAATTGAGTATACTTATTTTTGTACGCAAGTTGCACTGCGAAAAGGTTGGGCAATATTTTTCCAACACTTTGCCCAACGTTGTGCAAAGAGTCAAACCAACCATCTATTGAGCAATATTTTGCCCAGTGGTATTGGTAACCGTACGTACCCTACTTCACACGTGCATAATTATTTCGTATTTTGACCACAATTTGGGCAAAGATATGACCCTTCAACTGCCCGACTACCCTAACCCACTTGTTGGGAAAATCTTGACCAACTGTTGGGCAAAGCATTGCCCAATAAAAAAAAATTGCCCAATAAATGGTTGGGTTGGGTTGGAAAATATTGCCCAACCTTTTCACAGTGTGTATACCCGTCTAAGCCGTCTAAGCCGCACCACCTAACGAGACTGGCATTTATGTTCTAAATTCTAAAATATGTTGATATATAAGGGATGAAGGTTTTTGTAAACTCAGAACCTCAAAAGAACAGAACGATGTTTGTAATTGTGATAACAGCAGTTATGCATTTGGTAAGAATGCAGTTCTAGATGACGAGAAAAACATTTAATACCAAATGCCTCTAATTATCTTCATAACCATTGGGAAGCTGTCCGGGTAGCTATATCTGCACCGTCAACGAAAGAATGTCATTTCCATTACTTGATAACGTCACACAAAACATAATTCTGCAACCCATGGATCCAGAAATATAATATTCAACGCAGAAACGAGCAAGACATTAGTAATTACTTTACCTTCACATGTTCTCACATGTCACTTTTACTTACAAATTAAATGCAATTAAACATCAATTTATCTAGCGTTGTTTTCACAAAATCATCATCTCGTTTTTACTCTATAATGTGATTTTTCCCCCTTCTGAGTTTGATGGCTATACAGGCTGTAAGCATAGCTTCAAACGATAATTACATTTCCGTTTACTCAACATCGGTTTTGCATTTGAGCTTCAACTCCTAACATTGATATTACGTTTATCAACATGATTAAAACTTGTCAGACGAGCACAAATTATATAATTTGCACAACAGTAATGAGGTTTTGTGGTAAAATAATCGAAACTGGTATTTTGAAAATCCAGACAATCAGAATCGCAATTATTTATATAAACATTGGCAAATACATGTAATACAAATCATAGTTCTTTAAGTAACAACAAAAACCTCAGCATGAATAGAAATGAACGATTTTCAGACAATGGAAATTCGGGAAGACAATGGGAAAACAGGGAGATTCGTACGAAATTATTGTTCGTACGAACCTTTGTGACCGTATAGCATAACACACGATTTCATCTTTCAGAAGACGAATAAAATAATTTTTTACCGTCTTGCACGCCAGTAGATACATATTTCAAGTTAGAACAACGTCCTTGAATGACATAAGAGATGCTTCTCAAGTCGAAGCCGCCAATGATGTTTTTCAGAATATTTACTCATGAAAAACAGATAAAAAGAAGACCCCATTTGTCTTTACCTCGGGCATTGGAAAGTATCGCATGAAGCAGTTTTACTGATAAACTTTATGGAGCCGAATCTCTCTCTCAGACGACATATATCCTTCATGGATTCATTTCGACAACTCCGGAGAACTGGCGAGGTCAAAAACCTTTTAAGGATTTCTCTGCCATGCCAATGTTTCCCTGTCCAATGTATTTCTCATCAAAGGGGGAACATGAATTTAACTTCAACAGAAAAGACAGGTACGTCACATGTTATCTTCCTCCAAAGACTAATTTGATTTCGTTATTTTAATTAGTATAAACATGACGGCCGAGTAATGCATGTACATTAAGTTATATGCTTGTGGTTGTCCGCTCTGAGTCTAGTTTGCGTTCACTATGCATTACATTTATTTTGTTTCAGTTTATATACTTTTTCAATTTTAATAATGCATTCGAAAATCTATATCCTTTACATAAATATTCATTTACAATCAACTATAACTGTTTATTTATCTCCAACGTCGCTACACTCAATTGTATCTTAGAAATAATGGTATATGCCTTACGTACATAATTCAATGTAAATAAATTACATTAAATTTATCTCAATAAACCGATAACACAAGTTTATAGATGAGGATGATTGACATCAACAGATGCAGCGCACGACAATTTTAAAAGCAAAATACGATCTGGCTGTAAATTCACTGCGCCATCGTAACTTTCGTATGTAACAGGGCCGAAATCTAAATTTACTTGCTCATGAAAATATAATTTTTGACAGGAAGATGATGTAGGAATAAATAAATCTAATAAATTCAAATCAAATCAAATCTTACCTGATTTTCAAAACGATAGGAGTCGTTGGTCCTCCTCAATGGACTCTTGGATATTGTAGATGTAGCTCTTGAACGAACAGGGTCTTAATGCCATCCGCAGTCGAACGAGTAACACACGCGTAAGTTATGGGACGAACTAGTTTTATGTGTCCACGGTGCAGTTGAATTTCAATAGGGCAGTCCTGAAATATAAAGGAGATTCGAAATTGATTTATCATTGTGCAATGGACGTATTAATTCATTAAAACAAGCAATTGCCGTATGGACGACATTGATAATAAATTTGGTATTAAATAAGAGTAATAAAACGGCATTCATCACTGTGCAACTGCATAAATATGACGCCTTTTAATTTGATAACACCAACGATTCCCTTTTCTCTTTATAACAAATCCTTTGGTTGAGCACAATCTTCTTTCCTGTAAGGATTATAATGTAAGGTAAAGTAATCATGACTGTATGACCATGATATATCCAGGTCCTCAAATAAATACTCTTGATATTTGGAAAAATAAATGAACAAACGTATAATTTGCTTCACACAATGCATGTATCGGAACATAGACATGATACCCTCAAGAAAGAAAGAAATCGGACACTCTTTATTTTTCCCAATTTTTAAATAAACAGTCAATACAATAGCCATATGAGCCATAGGGTCCCTCGAATGCTCATCAATAAATAAATGGCCAGATGCTCATCTTTTTTGTTTTCTTCAGAGACTCCCTTATTGTTAATTGGCTATGATCGCTAACGTATGAATGGTATACTTGCAACTGCAAATCTTTTTGAAGATGATCAATTTATGATCAATATGTCGATATATGAAGAAAAAAAGTATATATCAAATAGTAATTTGAAAAAAAAATCTTAACTTAATCTTTAACTTATCTGAATCTTATCTTATCGAAAATAGTTTCAATCAGTATTATATTGCTGGGTTTAGATGAACACGCTTGCTTGAAAATGGTTCAGACCCTAGGATATTATTAGAGTTTTGAAACCTGGGGCTGAATTCACCTGGATTCACGTGAATATACAATCAGGGTTGGACCTGTTTACCAAAACCCCGACAATTTGTTTTTAGGCTCACTCTGGGTTGCATTACATCCTCTAAAAGCAAATCAATCATGGAATACTGAAAGCGCTGGAGATTGAACTAGATGAAATATTGAGTGAGTGGGGGATTGAAAGAGGGAGGCGGAGGAAGGGGCGGGTGAGAAAGAGATGGCGGTAAATGAGGAATACAGGGATATTATGAGAGAGAGTGGGGGGATGGAAGAAAGGGAAAGACAGGTAGACAAAGGTAGACAAGAAAGAAAGAGAGGGGAAAGGGGGAGACCAGAAAAGAGGGGATGGGGTGGAGTGGGTGAGAGAAGAAGAGGACCACGAGGAGAGAGAGAGAGAGAGAGAGAGAGAGAGAGATAGAAAGAGACATACAGACAAACATACATAGAGAGAGCAAAGGAGGGAAAGAGAAATTGAGGGGTAAAGACAGACATGGACATGATCTACCCTGTTAAAGTTTATGTTGACTGCTATTAAAACTGTTAAGAAGATACTCCAAACGGTTGATCACGAGGATTTAGGGAAAATCAGAATTGAGCAAACCTTTCTGAAAGGTACAATGATTAGAAATTGACACATATTTGATAACAGTGGTCTTCTCAAACTTGTGTAATTATAATTTGGTCAAAAGTAAACGTTATATAGTTAAATTCAAAATATGTTGGAAATCTAAGAGCAACCGTTTTCTGAGGACATTGCTAGATTATTATACATGATATTTTCCACATACGATATGACGAAATTTTGAAAACTCTCGTACTACTGTTCACCCTAACGATAAGTTAATCCAGACCTTAACGTTATCTTTAAGCTTACATAGTAATTATCTAAGCGCCATATTTCTATGTTGCTGGCAATGTGTTTTAGGTCTATGTACGCATCTTCTTGAAGACAGTACGCTATAGAAGATTCTTCTATATGGCACATTTAAATGCAATCATTGTCGAAGCAAATCTGTTACTCACTCAATCCGAAAGCAGAACAGAGGAAGATCGTTTCGTGGTTATGGATAAATGATAATGATGGCTCATCTCTCACGAAATGTGTTTCCCAGGAGACATTAATGAAGATATATTACAGGAAATTAAACTACAAAATATGTTATGTAGGCTATATTGGGGAATCTGGAATTCCACGAATTAGACCGGAATTGCAGAGCCCGGGCTAATCATTTTCTAGAAAGACCTGATAGATTGATTAGATTAGACCAAAGACTGTATTGGACTGTTGGGTAGAGATCACCGCGAGTCACTGACACTGCTTAGCACAAATTTGTGAAAACGAAACTAACGAGAGACAGAACGAGGTTCCAAAATAACTGCTGACCCTAAAGTAACCTATCTTGCTGTTATGATACATTTTAGAATCATGATTAGTCCGATGTAACATTTAGATTAATCTAGACTTGGAGATTAATCAATTTAAAAACGTGAGGCAAGTCATCAATTGTATTTATATCACTTAGGATTAATAATTGATACGAGTATAAGTTTTACTTGTTTAGTTTACATTTTTTAATTAGGTGGAAGACTGCATCCAACTGCAATTTGGGTTTTAGAATATTCGAGGCTCTGATTAATTTATACATTCCCTCAAGTCTCGAATTTCGATGGGAAAAAATTCCATTTAATAAACAAAACGTAATGAACATTATAAAAATACAAAAAATAAAATATTTGATTTATTGCTTGTGTTCACTATCAAACATCGCTAACAAATAACATCAATATTCTTATTTGCAAATGAAAAAATAAAACAAAAGCCTTGCATACAAAACAATTATACATTCATAACAATGGTATTGATTATGAATTCAAATGATAAATATATTAAGCAACGACAGAAGTCAATTTCAAAATATTTCCTTTAAACGTGATGAAGATCAACTGTACAAGTTCTCCCGATTTGGTTAGTCACTAATAACATTCATGTATTTAGGATAACAACAGTACTGATCATCCATAGTTGTCCCTAACAATGACAAAATCATTTCAAAATTTCTCATGAAAAATGGAACACAAACTAAATATTCCAACACAGAATTTGGATGGAAGGAAGTGAAATTCCCCTTCTGCAGTGGTCAGTAATGGTATTCATGTCCAGCATGGTTATTGTGCTCTTTTCAAAGAGCCGGGGTTCACTTTCCGGTAAAGGACACTTCAATTGTGATATCCATCTCGAGATGCCAATCAAAGTCTCAGGAGAAGGTATGAGATCCGATTTAAAAATCCATTTTATATAGCTTGATAGCACTGGGTGCATATCAAATTGGATAATATCCTCTCCAGCCCAGGTAAGGGTGTTCCATAACCTGTGATAGATGTGTCTTATCTGATGCTTTTCTGAAAAAAGAAGGTGCGTTCCCATGGACGATACATTAAACCTAAGTAGAGTTTTAGTTTCTCTTCCGGAATTTTCTTGATGAGGAGGAGGAGTTCCGTTTCATTCATATATGATATTATTTTTTTGAATATAAGAATGCCATGGAATAGTTATCAGCAAGAATTTTGTTTCAAGTTTAATTACAATTTGTATTTATATATTTTTATATTCAAAACAGAGGCTCAAAATAAGGTGAAATTGCAATATTTAAATAATTTTTGTTAACCCGATTGTGTAGTTATCCTAAGATTCTCATTTATTTTGTTCATAACAAACATATTAACAAAATGGATGGTGGCATAAAAGGAGTTAGGAGGGGAAGAGAATAATTGAAAATAGGTTTATTTGGTCTACACAAATTGTCTGAAAAGCACCGGGTAGGGTTGATTATATAGTAAGCTGTTGTGTAAAATTCCATGTATACTGTGAGGTTAAAGAATCATCAAAATTGAAATAAATTTGTTCAATTTTGCACACAGAAAGGGTATGTTAGACCACACTTTCAAGTGGCATGAAATTTTGATGCAATCTTTTCAGCTATTTCTATTCTTATTTTGAATATTATGAGGGCATTTGAAGAGCAAATCTTTTCAGGGACCTTTCAAAAAGAATCTTTTGAAGAGGGGACTTGTTCGTTAACTAAAAAAGAAGGTGAAAAAGCTTACAGAATATGTGTTTCCACGTTAACCAGAAGTCTGCTTTCTTTTAAACGACTCCATGGAATAAAAATTGTATCACTGCTTGAGGGGGGATCCTTCGAGTGAGGGAAAAGAACGTGCAAGGGAACGCACCGTAATAGCAAGAATGTCTCGTGAAGATCAGGTCGTAAGACTCTGAAACTGTAGCTTTATTGGATGGAGAACCCGAGGATGAGAACGGTATCTCTTACCCCCTATTTAACCCCCCACCCACGCCGTTACTTTCTGCGGAATATTTCCTCTATTGAACTAAGATGATCGCCGATTTAGAGGATAAGAGATAGTTGGACTAAAAATAATATGACTTCAACATGGTACATGTACATTGAATACGATATTTTTTCTTTTATTGATTCCTCCTGCAAGTCCTTGAATCATCTAACTCTCCCTTTCTATCTCTAAATTCTTTTCCCTCTCCTCTCCTTTTTTGGGTTTTATACAAATGTTCCTCTCTGTCTTTTACACTTTTTTTTTTTCTCCATCTGCCTTGCGAACATACCCAATTTATTCATCTCATTCAATTTGGCTTGGCACTAGCTCCCATTCTCTCCCTCTCTCTCTCTCTCTCTCTCCACACACATACACGAGCACACACATATACACGCACACGCGCGCCCACACATTAATTATCTCATTATGTTTCTATATATCTCTCTCCCCCACACACACGAACGCACACACACATACAATCACACGCGCGCCCACACATTAATTATCTACTTATGTTTCTTTATATCTCTCTCCCCCACACACATACACACACGCAAGCACACACACATACACGCACACGCGCGCCCACACATTATTTATCTCCTTATGTTTCTTTAGATCTCCCTCTCCGTCTGTCTCCCTCTCTTTTGCGAACGTACCCAATTTCTCTCAGTCATTCTGGCAGTGGGTGATGGATTGACGCAATGTAAGGCAAATTTCATAAGATGTTTATCTCCACCTCTTCAAGACTAAGTACGTCAGTCCATTACACGAGTATATTTATTGAGTGGACAAGCTAAATTGATACTTGACCAAATGGACAAGAGACTCCTGGTGGTCATTGCAAAAATTCGGATGGCTACGTGATTGTAACAAGTGTTGGATAATGCTTTCGAAGATGTCTTATATTGCCTTTTTGAAAGTGTGGAGATCGTTATTGAACGTTAACAAAATATATATAGAGAGAGAGAGAGAGAGAGAGAAAGAGAGCATAAAAAGAGAAAGGAAATTGTAATAAAATAGAAAGAAATAAAGAGAGATAAAAATAAGATAATTGTTTGTTTGCTTTAGAATTCAATTCAGAATTTCTTTTTTAAATGCTTTTGTTCTTCCAATTTCTATCATGTTCTGAATTTCACATAAAATACAGCATTGTCTGGAGCTCCAAATATGGATAATTTCCAAAAAAAAACCTGAAGATATCAAAAAAAATCTGTCCTCATTTTATAACAATCCCTTTCATAACACTTGTTAAAGAAACCAGAACAATATTTTCGTAATCGAATGTCAAAATGGAAGATGGTTAGACTTTCACTGTAAATCCTATGGATTTGAGGTTTGTGGTTGAATTCAGGTTTTGTGGTAAGATGTCCAAAATGTCTGCTCCCGGCAATCTGTAACATTAAACGAGGATTCGTACGCCTTTATTGATTGCGTATCATTTTGCAGATTGCGAAAGGCTTCTTAGTTAATCGTACACAAAAAATATCAGAGTTTTATTATAAGGCGTTATCATTAAGAAGAGATACATGTATGTGCATACGTGAACAGCACATAGTAGCCTCGGGTGGGTTTGTCCATGGGGTCACCGAGAGTCTGGGACGACTCGATGAAACCTAACAAGAACAGCAGATTCATAAACAAAAATTGCTGCCATTTATGCCGTGTTATAATGGGCTTTGTCTAGACGTCTTTCCTCCCATAGATCAAATCGCTTGAAAAATGAGAGTCGAATATTAGGAATCACGTATCACCAAGAAATTACCCGAATCTGCCTTTTTCTTTAAACCTCCTATCAATAGGAGGAAATAGAAACTATTCATTTCGAGCGAATAGTAATAAACTTGTGCAGTGTCTAACTTAAATTAAATGCATGTGGTATAACTATTGACGCCAAAAGAACGACACCACTGATCTAATTATGTGGTGTCCGAACCGCAGATATATCAAATATAAACAATATCGTGAATTTCAAATTTATATTACCCATATAAAACTTCCAATCAGTGCCCATTCGAGAGTCTTATGAAAATAGTTGTTGTAAAGTATTCCTTGAAATTTGGCTTCATGAAGTTGAGGCGAAGACGAATGGTATGGTTGATATGCCACTTACGAGTATCGGAACAACGGCGACAGGTCTCTATTCTTTAATGTAATTCGATTTCAAAAATAAGCTTTTGATAAAGATATGATGGATGATAAAATAGTTGTTTTGCTAAGAATTATTTGTGGAATATTAAATTTGTGTGATTAAGCTCGCTCCCGCATCAGTATAGTGTCTACAAAAACAATTTACTTTTTCAAGAGCGAGGGAAACTAATATTTATCGTATTTTCCTCGTATATTTTAGCCCTTCAGAAAACTATTTTCGTTTTTCTCCCATTTCTATATTTTCTATTCTCTATCTTGTCTTTATTGGTCACTTCTCTTATCCCTCCTTCTCACCATATACACCATGTTTTGTATAACCTCCCTGACGAAGGAACGTGTTGCGCTTCGAAAATTCGGACAATAACGTATTATTTATCAGTTGGCAGTAATGCATTACACAATCGTCTTTCTTTTGTTTTTGTTAAGACGCCATTATGTTGCATTTAATAGCCGACATGTAAATACCTCAATACATTTTACTTTCTCTTCTCCTACCCTGTCTTCCTTAATCGTACCACCAATCCGTCTTCTCTCACTTGCTATCTTTCGTTTCTCATCTTCTTTTTGTCTCACTTTTCAATTTAGTTAATTTATCCATCTCCCCCCTGTCTGCGCACCATCTCTTTCTCTTTGTTGTCGATATATCCCCTATCATATCCAATCCATCAAATGTTGATATAGTGAATGTTCTTCTGTAGTTACAAAGCTCTACACACATTGCTTCACGATGTAGCGCTTTCAAAAGGTCACTTAAGCCAATGATATCAAAACTCCAGAGCAAAATAAATGAGACTTTAGGAAGATATCCAAGGCACCACCATAACATCACCAAGGGCCATTATTTCTATCTCTCTCCATACGCTCTCTCTCTCTCTCTTTTCTCGCCCTACATACCTTTATTTCTTCCCTCCTTTCTCTCTCTCTCTCTCTATCTCTTTATCGAACATTCTATCCTTCTATTTCTCTCCCCTATCCCCTTTCTCTCTTTCTCCATCTCTCTCTCTCTCTCTCTCTCTCTCTTTCTCTTTCTCTCTCTCTCTTAAACCCAAGTCATACCGCCAAAAACGTCACAAAGACAACTGATAGTCGACAAAACTTATGAAATTTAGGGTTATATAATATTTGTTTTATCTATCGTCCATCTGTTGTTGGTCTCCACGTTCTCACCGACTTATTACTCTTCGTAGATCAAACGTCCTTATTCTCTTTTGATCTATCTTTGTTTTATCCCATGTACGTTTCCCCTATTGGAGTCCCTTCTCTGCACCACATCATGAAGCATACAGTTGCGACATGCACGACAAATAAATAGTCACTTTACAATTAATATGTCACATTGAATTACAACCGACAGTACAACGGATGGCATTTAAATGTTCCAAATATTGTTAATAGCTTGATGATTATTCCACTCAACGTTCCAGGTCTTAATACGCAAACCTACTTACATTAGATACTGTAAAACAATTATTATGTACTCGATAACAAACTCGCATGATTATTCCGCTCGACTTGGCCTACATTAATAGAATATCATCATATTGAGAAAATTGGCATTTAAAATGGATCCGAGTGATCCATCAGTATCATACTTAAGAAGCTATTAATTTTTCATGTCATGTCAAGATTTAATCCATTTAGAGAATGGTTGTTGAATTAAGGCGACACATTTTAATATAAGTGTTTGCAATACCAAGTAGTGGGTTCATGTTCTGTTCTGTCATTACGGAGACACTTTGTCATGGACGTGTTTGCAAAGGCAACAAATTGCTGTATGTGCTGTTTTAGACTGAGGAATGAGAAATTAGGTTAATTGACAAACCATTGACACGATATTTTTTGGGGAAAAAATCAATAGAGGATATAATTTAGGAAATAACATAAGTGACAAATCCATTATCAGCTCCTCAAGCGTATTTATACTCAAATTTTATATTTTCGCCACCTCAACTTTGAGGAACTATCTACACTAACAAAAAGGGTACGTCGATTTACATGAACAGTTACAGCCATTTAAGGATGCAACACAGTACAACGTCATATGCCAAGTCAATGCAAATGTATATTCCTTACGTAAAGTCCAACACTGAAAACAAAGTTATTTAATCAAAGGAAGGCAATATGAGAGTAACGGTTAAATGCAAATTTGAATCCCAAAAAGAGAATGTCTATTTTTAGAATATTATCTAAAGTTTTTCGCTTCACAAATTGCCAACTCTTGCTTTCTTATGCAAGCAATCCCCCTTGTGGTTAAGGGATCCTCCTGAGAAACTATTTTCTGAAATATTTCCTGGAAAAATGTTATTATCATTTCACAACTACGAAATAAATATGCTCATTCAAAATGGTGCACAGCAAGAGATTTACTTTTTCATGCTGGTTATTTATACTTGGTGGCGGTGCATATTTGCACCATTATTGAACCTTCCAAGACTTCTAAATTTGCACCCCACTTTAGAATACCGGATTCGTACCTTTTAGGTGAGCAAATGTATATCTCCATGTTTAAGTGTTTAGAAGTTTAAACACAAATGCCCCAGTCTCTCAAACAGCACAATAAATGAGGAAAGACTCTTTCAAAATTATCGTTCTTACGCATTAGTCATCTAATTTGAAACATCTAACACAGGACCATGTCAAAGGGTACGATGTTTGCATAGCTCTGTCTCTGTTTAATATACAGTGACAAGCCTTCCTTTCTTGAAAAACAGGCGCCATGTTATATTTCCTGTATTGAAACTACGTGTGGGTACGATACTTTACGATCAATACACAAAGAAAATGGCTACTCGAATCTCTGCTGTTGTGAAATATTTCCTTCGGAGCTAGGAAAATAAGTTTAATGAGATGTGTTTTTACACTGTCCGATTTAGTAAATGCAGTGATCACACCATTCCTTTTCATGTATTCATGTCATTCTAGGCAATATTTATCTTCAAGAGAACGAATATGTTCGATTCTCTCCTTAAAATACAAAATAAACAACGTTCTATAGTTATTGAGAATATATATTCATTATTCCATTCATCCGTTCGACTGCCAGTGTGAATTTACTGATTTGGATTTGCTCAATTTCCCCCGGATATATCCAATGCATGAATGCAGGAATGAAAACAATGATATTGACGGACCGAAGATAACGTTTGCATTTCTGTGCAAAGGCATGCATGTGATCTAGCCCGGCTCATCTATATCTACGTAATTTTGTGTCGATTTTGCTAAAATTCCCCCCTTGGTCGATCCTCTCCCCCGGGAATAAATTGATACCGGTATCAATCAACTAGGGACGAGTGTGTTCTCTGTGAAGTTCAATAACGATGGATTGTCTGAAACGTGAGCCTGCATGCATGCGGCGCCATTACCAGCTAACGCACGCCAGAGGATTTTCAATGGCGCGAGACAGGACAGAAGGGCGCGCCCGCCTCTGAAACAGAGCCCGTAGAGAGAATAACACGAACAGATGACACTCTCTGACAAACAAGTTAAAAACATTCACTTCGCCATCGAGTACAACCACCCCACCCCCGTTGACACATGAATGTTTTCGATTGATGCTGTCTTTCAAGGGGGTTACTGTTCCACATTAACTATTCCGCAATTCACTTAGTGGGCTGCAGGTCCTCGAATGAAATACGATTTTGAAAACAAGTTTATTTTGGGGTTAAAAACAACATTCATCCGAAAATATATTCTGCATGCGTGCTTACGTTTTATAAGTTAAGCAAGATTTGAAATATTATATAATTTAGGTCCTCCTAGTCTACCAGATTATATTAACATTCCACTCCGTCTTGACACTGTATTGTTTCATCCTTGAATTATTTACATGCATAAAGGTAGGAAATCAGAAATTACCCACATACATGTTTTTGGTATCTTCATGAATAGAACCACCCTCTTTATATTCAGGCAAATACTCCTCTTGCGCCGATGAGAAAAACAGGATGTTGTTTCGTCTGAGTATTTGTGAAGAAGTTTGGAAAACCTTCTTGACTTCAGAATGGTACAAGCAAACTTCTTCTTCAATATCCTGTTTCATTGAAAAAATATTGAATGTATTAATTCATTTGTCATTCAACATCAATTATTTTTCGATTGGTTGAACAACATACAGCAGAATTATACATAATGAATAAGTGTTAAGAAGTGTAAAATGACAAATATACATAACCTGATCACAAAGCAGAAGAAAATACAACAGAAGTTTTAAAGAAGTTACAAAACCAACTTGTTTCAAAAAAATAGTACAGGAGAAGGAAATTCCTCTTTTTAACTAATTTTAACGCCTTCTTATATAATATGTGAAAAAACTAAAATTTATTTGATTCAGATCACAGTCCCAAACTGTGCCAACTTTTCTTCTGGCACGTAGAGTTACTTCATATATTTATTTCGATTCTCCATCCTCGTAATCTTTATCACAATTCATTTTTAAAAGTAGGCCCGTTCAGAAACACCGTTGAAAGCAAAAGAGAAAACGCCTTTGGAGAATTACCTTCGTCCTTGATAATACGCTTTACCTGTGCCATAAGAATCTTCGATTAAAAAAAATAAAAGGCGCGATAGCTAGCACTCCCGTGGCCATTTCCATTTTTATTATATTTGATTTTCTTTTTTTTCATCTTTCTTATTCTATTATCTGTTTTGGCTATCTCATCTGAAAGCAAATAAACTCACAATGTGTGTGTGTTTTTCTCAATCTAAATAACGCTTTGGGTGGCTTTTGTGCAACAACATGATTGTGGAAATTTGTTGTAGACGACAACAAAGTTCACATTAACTCAAATCAGAATTTGATGATGCTGCTGCTAGTCAATATACATTCTAGACGGAAAAATGAAATCAGTCAATAACACAATCGTCCAAATGCTTTCGAAAAATCAACTAAAGGCCATTTCAATAGCCTTATCCATCACATTTAAACAAAGAGCGAACATTACAAAGACGTATTACATAATTTGAAGATGATTTATATAGGATATACCATAGGTTACTTAAATTGAACTTGAATTTATATTTTGTAAGTAGTTGCGATCGTATTCAATTGTGATGTTATAGTCCAAACTAAGGGAAATACAGGGAATATATATGTCTCCATAATTGTGTAACAGTATCAAGGTATTCTACTGCTTCATTTTTGTTCTAAGCAGGTTACTTATGATAACATAAAACCACACGAATGTAAGCATTATATATGTATATGTAGATAATGCGAAGGAAATGAGAGAATAATGATTGCGTAGGATAAATCAAAGTTGCCTACTGATGTTATCCTGTTTGGATTTTTTGGCAAAGGTTAAACAGATATTTCCACTTATTTAAGCAACTGTTCAAAGAGTGAAAGGTGATCTATCTTGGTCTTTTTTTTTTTACCGCAAGCCTCGTTGCCTGCACCTCAATCACTTTGGCTTAGTTCTGGAATAGAAGCGTTAGAAGAAGACTCCCGCAAAATCATCAATGATTACAACGTTCCTCGGTGTCTAGGCCTATAATCCCTGTACGCTGATTATGTGTGCGCGGGACAGTGCGCAAGTGTGAGTGAGTGTGTATATGCGGGTACATCATCCACTAAAACTGTATAAATTGCGATAAAATGATGTTAATAATAATAATGATTGTATTTTTCATAATAACTATTCTACATGATACAATCATATGAGCTGAGAGCCTAGGTAAACGAAGAGTGTGTGTGCGTGTGTGTGTGCGTGTGTGTTTGTGTGTGTGTGTGTGTGGGCGCGTGAGTGTACTATTGTAGTGGATAGAGATCAATCTGTATGAAATGCAATAGTATTACAATATGTCATCAAATGAGTGAATTGTCATTTTGTAGAGTGTCATCTTAAATAGCATAAAACTGTCTAAAGAATTTACAAATGTCCAGTAAAAAAAAAAAAAAAAAGTTATTTAAACCTATTTCTGACACCCTAACCCTAACAACTGTTCATGGTCTACATGAAAGGCTATATTTGCATCTCTAGTTGGAAGGGATACCAGATATGCTGGTCATCAAATGAATATTTTTTCTATGAGAGCGGAGTTGACAATCGTCAGTCACTGTTACAATGTGAACAATTTCAGTTTTGATGACCAATACGTGTTGTTCATGCACGCAGGTATGATTTAAGTGCCATACTTACAATCTGATGGTTAGATATACTGCGATGTCGTGCAGATCAAGTCACTCCACGCATTTCTCCAAGCATTAGAGCCGGATATATTTCGGGTCGACAGTCAAAGCGGAAATTGATTTCAAATAAACATCATCCCAACGACGGAACACACACGTTGATTTCCTTCTGTTATACAAACACTTAAACCTTGCGAGATCAAAGCCGTACCTTATCCACTTCTTCAAATTCTTCCGCTACGTGACGAAACGAGGAAGATGAAGAAGAAACACCAGATCACGTTTGATCGCAAAGGCCATCATCTTTGGATGTTTCACTTACCAAACTTTCGATTTAATGTGTTCCTTTAGTGCCATACTAACAATTTTTTAGATTTGATGTGGAGGCATTATTACTATAAACAAAAATAGTCAGAACACCCATGAGAGTCTAGAAGTGGTGGGAAAAGCATTCATCTGGTGTCCTTGGTCACGTGGTATTTAAATGGCGCCACGCATAATGCACTGACCAACATGCCCTTAATGTGTCTTGCGCACTGGGAGGACAGTTCTTTTCATAGATTTTGAGTTTCATATTAAGTCTTATTTTTCTTTTAAACGTTTAACTGTTTCCTGTAATTGAAAGATAACATCTTTTTTTATTCCATTTAAATGTGTTCTTATTCCTGTTGATCTAAGACTTATGAAACTTATTTCAGCAAATTATATATGAAAGCACAGTTTTGGGTACTCTGTTCCTGGTCTCTATAAAGTATATTGTGGATTTAAGATATTTAATGAAATCTTTTGAAATCAAATTACGATAATTATGATAATGATCATAGTATGAATTGTAATAGTAACAACAACAAAATAATGATTAAAATAATAATAATGAAAATGATAATAAAACAAATAATTGTTCAAAGTTTAAAAAAAGTCGGAAGTTAACTTCCAAATGAGAACGTGGCCACCGGGGGAGTTAAATGGACGACATAAGGGGTTGAGTCAATATTGTTTGAGAGGAGCGAAATTGTCTTCTGTTTACCCGCTGACCTCTCTATCTTCTCGGTCACCCCTTATTGGGTTTCCATCCCAATAGATCATGAATAGAAAGAAGAATACAAAACAAATTTCACACTTTTAAACTCTGTGAAAATATTTTAAAAATTAGTTTAACAGCTCACTAATTATTATAAATTATAACACATTTGCAAAGACTTTCGCGGAAACACTCTCGTGAACATGGTGCTTCATGTTGGCACATTTCAGAAGGCCTCAAGATTACTAATGCAAAAATATCCTCTCTGTAGCCAGTAGCTGTAGATTCGTGATGTACATTTTAAAAAAGAGAAATGATTCGCGGAGGCTATCATTGTCAGTTTGAGAGGTTACGCGGTAATTTAAACATTTTCGGCGTTTATCTCCAGTTTTCCTTCCTCCGTCACCGGAAAAAATGCAGCTTATAAGACCAAAAGCGAGTAGGTTTGGCCTAGGGCTTAAAATAAAACCTTCTTTCTTCCACAATATCTCACTTTAGCTCGATTTCACTGATTTGAAAAGCGTGAAAGATGATTGATCCAGATATGGATGGATACATGACAACTATTTCTTTTTTCGGAGGTCTTAATTCCGCAGGCCGGTGATAAATGAACTGATAGATGAGCGAAACGTAGGAGTAGGAATATCGCGCTTACAATATGAGATGTCTCTAATTAAAGAAACATATACCATTTTGCAGGAATGAGAACCATGGTATTGTAAATCACTAGTCGAACTATGAGTCTTTATCACTTTGCTTTTTTACAATCGCACTCTGTTGGAATTGTCTTCAAATGAATATATATTTAAATTAATAATTAAATAAAAAACTTGAAAGATGAATAAAGAATTCAATACAAAAAAGATAAATGAATAACTATACGACTGAATAAATGAATAGATAGATAGATACTAGGTTAATAAATTAAAACAAATAATAATACCGAACAGCCGTAGACTCACATACTACGAATACGACACATACATGTATCAATGTCGTCATAATCGTGTTATTGCCTTTCGTACTTTCCTATTTATATGCCCTCATTCACCAGTTCTGGTAGCTTTGTATATGCACTCGCTAACCTTTTTCACCTCCCCTTTTTGTGAATTATATTTCTCCTTCACTTTCTCTTTGCCGCAGCGAGTATTCAGACAATCAATAATGTCACGCTTTCATTGTCTGTGTCCTTCCCCTTAAAGTTGGTTTTATACATCGATTTCGATATCAGTTTCTAAGCTCTCGCACGCCATAAAGTGAACCCATTGTTTACTCTATCTACATTTACTCCTTCGCATTCTCTTCTTCTTATTCTATACAACAATTATTGATCCGCTGTTCTTTGAACTTGGATATTCCCTCAGGATGTTCCAACATTTGTTCTTCCTGTGAGTGACCGCTTTTCTATTTTTAAAGCTCAAACATAAATCATTTATCGAGATGGAAGGAGATCTAAATACAGCAATCAATGATCGTGACTCGCCTATCACTATCGAGTGAATGGCAAGGGCGAGTTATTTCCTTCAAAATGACTTCCGATTCCAAGGACAGCGTTCCTTATACCATGTATACAAAGATCCGTTTTCAATTATCAGCAAATGTAATATTCAATCTTGAAAAATGATTTAATTAGTCTCGAATTCCACATGTACACACAGGTAAAAAGAGGCTATCCATAAAGTTTATATTGGTTCTATGATTAAATGAAACAGAATATCAGTAACAATGTGTGTATTAACTTTTTCGCCTGTATTCTCAGATTTTGACGCGAAACAAACTTTTTGTCCAAAGTATTATTAAGTTGAAAACAAATAACGGCAATTGAATGAAATTTCCTATACCAAAACAGCATTTCTTGGAAATATATAAGATTTTTTTTTTTCAACTTCTCTGCATACGTGGGTATCATAGTGAAAAATTAAATATTAAATATATTATCGGATCTTCAATTTCAAGTAATTATATAACAAGCGTTTTATTTTGGGCAAAAGAATTTTTCCAGTCTTTTGCCTAAAGAGCAGAAAATGTGTAGATTATTAGGAAAGATATAAACATTCCTCGTTTTGTGTACACCTTGTTTGCGTCTCGGGGTCGGGGGGAACCCAAAGAAAGTATTAGCAGATAAAAAGAGAATACAATGTAGCGTTGCTAGCATCATAGTTCATCTACAAATGCTGTCAAGTAAAAAAAATATAAAGCAAAAAAAAAAAAAGCAGCCGCAAAGCAAAGCAAAAAGAAGCAACACAAAAAACAACCGCAATCCCTAACCCTCCATAAAGGAAAAAAGAAGAAGAAGAAATAAATAAAAACGCGCTTTCTGAGCTGATTCTGCGGTAGATTGGAACGAGGACATCTAACAGATTAGCTGTCACGAACATCCTAATTCTGTCTTCCTAAAGTTCACATTGTGTTAATCGAAATTTTTCAAATTGTCGTTCCTCTAACAAGAAAGTTTAGTTGAAGAATTATGTCAGGTTTTGTCGCAACAGAACCAACCTTCAGGGTATCACGGAAGTTATAAAGTCAAAACGAGGCGATTTGGACCACACCTCCTAATAACCTGAATGATATCATCTGGTTTCTCATTACGTAAAGTGTCAGATCGGGACATATAACTGATTGAAATCGTCTCTCCATGGGCTTGCGCTGGCAAGGTAGCATCTGCGAAAGGTCGATCAACTGTGATATTTCCTTGTTACCTTCAGATTTTGTCTAAAGTTAACTCCTATAATTGACACGCGTTTTGTATCAGCAAGTCAGCAAATTACTGCTCGGAATCACGATGAAAATTAATTGCCGTCGTGAGGCTGCGATAATTTTCGCTCAACTTGTTAATTTGATCAATTTAACAATAACAAAAAAAAAGAAATAAGACAAAAACGTACCATACAGTACCAACAAGGTATTTGTAAGATCTTTTTTAGTTACATATTAACGCAACTCCTTTTGTTCTTCTTCTCCATCTTCTCCTTCTCCTTATTATTCTTCATTTTGTCTTCTTCTACTACCTCTTCTGCTTTTGCTTCTTCCTCTTCTTCTCCCTCTTCTCCTTCACCGCATTTTCTGTTTTTTGCCTTCATCTTCCTCTTATTTTCTTTCTTCTATTGCCATTACTACTTTTTCTTCTTTTCTTTCTTCTATTGCCATTACTACTAATTCTTCTTCTTGCTGTTTTCCCTCGTTATAAAACTTTCAATACCTGGAACAAACAGAATGTCATATATCGTACAACGTTCGATCATCACCTCTATTAGTGCTAAAGTTGAAACCACGAGGGTGCAAATATCACACCCTTAAGAAACGTTGTAAAGATTACATCCTTGGTTGTGGATGTGATCCCAACACACTAAGGCGTAAGGGTAAATCTTGCCACCCCTAATAAAGGGACTTGTTTATAGGTAAACATCTGAAAGGTATTCAATCAGACCCTTGTTTAAGGTTCCGAAAATTGCATCCTTGATTGAGGGAGCGAACCCAACTCCTTAGGGGTATTACTACAATGTGCAACTTTGCACCCAGAAATTACCTGTTGAGGTGTTTACATAGGAACAAAGTTATTCAAAGTTTTGATTTTTTTTCCTTCTTGGCACATTAAGTGCCCGAAACGTATTTTTCACACCTGTTGTAAAGTTGCGCACAAAGGCTTGTGATAGATGTGGCCGCGACTCATTCGGTAATGCTGAAGGGTACAACTTAGCACCCTTTAATAAGATGTTCAGGCTACATTATGCCAATGAATGAAAAGATACATACATTAACTTTGATCACCTTTTATTTTGTACCATAAAGTTTCCTTCTACACCTTCCTGACAATTATGGGACATTCTAAACTGACTGCAATGCATAACAATCCTTGTTTTACCATAAATAAAATTTAGGTGCAAACCATGCGAACGGTTAGCATAATATCTTTTCACACTTGTACCGGTATTATAATTTTGCACTGCCCGCCCCCTCTATCTCTTTCTCTCTCTCTCTTTCTCTCTCTCTCTCTTTATCTCTCTCTCTCTCACTTTCTCTCTCTCTCTCTTTCTCTCTCTCTCTCTCTCTCTCTCTCTTAAGGTCAGTACTCACGACAGAGAAATAAACTACAATCAAAATCTACATCGCGCTGCTTTCATTGTAAAATCAGAAAAATTGACTGGTAAAAGTTTGAGAAAAATCGGACAGGAAATAATATAGTTTTGAATATTTTATGTAGTGTCGGGCAATTTCCCCAATTCACCCCAACACACAGAATGACTCAAATTTCATTACTTCACAATGTATGACTCAGGAAAGTCTTTTCTTTTTAGAGGACCTATGATAATACACTATCCTTTAAATTTTGACTAGCGCCTCATGGGATAAGGCACTTGGGGGGGGGGGGAGAAGCAATCAATGATATTTTGGTACACGACAAACGAGAGAGTTGTCCGTGAACAAGGTTACAATCCACTGCCAACTGAAATCGCCAATTTGAGATTCGCATAGCTAAATTAATATCAGAATTATTTCGAAAACTCATAACCATTTTACCTTTGGTTCGATTTATTTCAAACTTTGGTAATTCCGCTTCTTCTTTTTTTCTGCTTTCATACAATTTTACCTTCATGTACGTTCGTGATATCACGGAGATGACTCAAGAGACCATCATTCCCTATACAGATTCGGATTGGTCTTTGGCTTTAGGTGTGAACAACGCTTCAAGGAATAAATGGAGATCACCCTTTTCCTTTCGTCTACGTTCATGATATCAGTGTGATGACACAAGAGCCTATATCTTTATCATCACCGGGTGCTCCTGTCATTACGGCCATTGTCCTTGGACCAATCAGCGACAATAGACCTAGAAGCAGGTTGAGGAACCCTCGACGTGACAGCTCCACAAACAAAAAATGGTGCCCTGATCGATTTCCCGCGCTTCTCGTGCCCGCCAACTCGTCATCGTCATGTTATCGCGGCGGCGTCCAGATGATGATGAACTCCGACATCATCTCTTGTATCACCAACCAGGGGATGCCGGAGATAGGGGGTCGGTTTACTCGTGGTCTTCCTCGAGCCCGCCGGATATGGATCATAAACACTGTTATTGTTACGGGAATGTACATCTTCTTTAAAGCCCATAACAAGTTCATAATGAGCCGGGAGATACAGTATATGAAATGCTGCTTGCAGATAGGACTTTCAGGTATGCTTCTCAGATTTCATTTGTCACACGATTGCAATTAAAACGGCAGTTTCACAACTACGACGCTGTTGTTGATGTTGAAGCTTCAATTTAGTCTGTGATATTTTGTTTTCCGTGAATGGGCTATAATACGAAGGTCTAGTTCGCTATGCCGAGATTGGATTACCAAAGGACCCTTGCGAACTTCAAAGATAGGTCAAAGAAACTAAAAGAAAGGCCTATGGATAGCTCAACCTAAACCTTGGTTAAAGCCAATCCTTTTCATCTAACAGTATTACTTCTCAGCTTCTTCATAATGGAAGTTGTAAGCAAGTGAAAGCTAACGAATTACCTTTGTTATACAACAAATCGACATTTCTTTCCACAAAAATGGACTGCTGTCTGAAATCGTGTTTCTATTTGTTGTCTTATAATGTGAAAACTTTCTTCATGAATATAGATAAAGCTATTACTAAAAAAAATGCCCTACACTTGTGAATACAATATCCCCCAATCAAAAGAAAATTATGTTGTATCGGTGGTGAAGGTTTAGACCTGGTAAATTTGCGTCAGTTACCTCTCTTATACAGACGGCGAGAGAGAGAGAGAAAGAGAGAGAGAGAGAGAGAGAGAGAGAGAGAGAGAGAGAGATGTGAATTCCGGACAAATCATTTCACGAGTCGATTTTTCAACGGCAATGCTAAATTTGATCTGTGCAAATGTTTCACTGCAAAGAATATATTGACTAACAACATAAAGAGATTTTTGTAATATACTTTGGATGGACTTAATCCCAACCATACGGTTATTCGTGAAATATATGTTTTTCATTAATCAGGTAAAATAATACTCAATTCAATAAATCGGATCGTTGCACGCTTTTAGTTACCGTAGCTCCAAAAATTATGGATATTCCTATATTTTGTTTTTCAAAAATAATTCGATCAGAAGGCAAAGGAGAGGGGAAATAGAAGAAGATAATTTCTTGTAATTCTTTCTAGTCGAAGACATGTTTCTTGTTAATGTGATTGATATTTCTCTATTCGTCCTTCGAAATTCTGCTGAAATGTAATGAGAGGAACTTAAAAAAGGAAAGAGAAATACACATCAATTGAAAAGAAAAGAAAACGTTCAAGTAGAGATCAGTTAAAAATAAAACTTCAACAGTTCGAAAGCTAGAAATGAGGTTTAAAAAATAGGAATAATTCTTATGAGAAATGATATTCAATCACAGAAAAAGAAGAAGAAGAAAATAGAGAAAAAGAGAGAAGGTTACCGTCGTACGGAGATGACAGAAAATGGCAGGGAGAATGAGTATTGTATGAAATAAAGTAAAACAAAATAAAAAAGAGCAAGATAAGAGAGGTAGAGAGGGCATGCAAGAAATTTCAAAGACAGAGAGAGAGAGAGAGAGAAGATCACAGACATACAAGATGGGATAAGGAAAGAGATGGAGAAGCTGATAACACAGGGGGGGGGGATGAATAGAGATCTTGAAAGACTGTGCTTGCTAGAGGCCTGGTTTAGAGCGGTAGGACTAGTTAATCATGCAATTTGTCGTTGTTTTCCTATCCTAAAAACAACGCTTGTTAGGAGAATCTCATCTGTTCGACGATATTGATGACCGAAGGCAAATGGTCGACGGGTTCATCGGGAGCAGTGTTCGACCTAGCGTGCTCTTGCGGGATGGATGCAGGAGACGGAGAGGGGGGGCGGGGGTACAAGTTTGAAATATTCCCGATAGGCAAAACAAGTTTACCCATATCTAATTGTCTTTTGAACTTAAAGGTAATACAAAGTTTTGGGATTTTTTTAAAAAATTGGGTGGATAATGAATCTTTACAGTTTTGATATATTTGGATGCCCCTGTGGATGTATTCTAAACACTAAAAAACTTAACCCCCAAAACACTTCTGTTTTCGAGAAAAATTGAATATAAAAATTGACCTGTGCTCCCGGTAAATTTTGATAAATTTCAAATAGCGCCTACGGCCGTACAATGGTAGCTGCGACCATGAAAATCTCAAAATATGTAGTTGTGATATATAATTTCCAAACGGGAATAGCTAATCGGTCGATTTTAGTCAAGAAACATTGTTTCATAGCTAAATAAATATCTTGACCTTGAGAGGAAGTTATACAACATAAAGAGTTTATTATTTATAATTTCATAGCTTTAGACTCGATTTCAACCGGTACAACGATCAATGAATATTGTAGGAACGCATATGCTTCCAATATGTTAATTTGAACCAAATTCATGACCCCATACCAAAACTTTGTAATACCTTTAATAAATCTCTGATAAGCCTCCCCTCTCCCAAGCTTCCATTCATTTCAGTTGCCTTCTCAGGGCTAAAATGGCTGCCGGATGTAGAATTGAATATTTAAAAAGTGGGGGGGGGGGGGGTCCTATTACTTGATGTGTATTAACTCGTTGACTACTGAATGTTTTCGTCGCCTTAAGCTTTATACAGGTGCCACCAGGTTCCAGGAGGCAATGTGTTAAAATGATTGCCACATTGGGTTTTTTCGGGGCGAGGGGCGACCCCACAGAACTTGTACCCCCTTTCTGCCCACTGATCCTCCACTATGAGGTTACGACTCTGTTCGCAAATTTAATCTAAACCCAATCAAATGTTTGTGGGAATACGAATTCGTGCATTTATGGATCTGTAACACCAGAAATAGATGGATAATTTAGTCTCTGACATTTACTGGCTTTGATCAAGAGTCATAAAATCATGATGTCGACTTTATGGACAATTTTATCATCTGAAGAACATTGCCGACATAGTGTTCCAAGAAAAGAGCATACTAAAAATAGGTGTAATGGCTTTTTAGGAGTAGGTAGTATTTCATGGGTATCTTATTTTCCATATCATTAGTGATCAAATAACAACGCTTCTGTCTCTGTCTCTCTCTACTCTGTCTCATCAGCTCGCTCGTTTTTCTTTCTACCTTTCTCTAATTCTTCTTATAAATAATTAATCTTTCTTCTTTTGTCTGTTTTTTTTTCTTTCTTTGTCTTATTTCTTCCTCTTCTTCTTTTTCCCCTTTCCTAGTTCAGTCTATTTCTTCTTCTTTTATTTTTTCTTCTTCTTCTTCTTCTTTTTCTTCTTCTTTGTATGTTTTCTTTTCTTCCTTTTTTTTCTTTTCCTTCTTCTTCTTCTGCTTCTCCTCCTTCTCCGTCGTCATCATCATGTTCATCATCATTTTAAAATTATTATTTTGTTCTTATTGTGCTGTTTGTTCTTTTACAAGCATGACAAGTAAACAGGATGGGCAGTCCGTGAATGATGATTTCATCTGTCCAATCAGCTTCTCTATTTGCACAGGGCTGCAGGAGACTGGGTCCTGATTATTTCTTTGGGGAATCAGCTCGCGTTGTCAATGAGGGACATCTTGAATGATTGGATATCAGGCTTCTACTGGCCCACAACGCAGTACACAATCAATCTGAGAAAGGCTCGCCCTGTCATTTTTACAAGCCTTCTGACAAGTTTTCTTTCGGTTGGCTATCTTGACTGGAATAAAGTCACGGTCAGAAACTACATGCGTTGATTCGTAGCTTTTCATCGACCGATTTGAGTATAATGTATAATTTGATACAGAAAAGTGAATGAATGTGTAGGGGAACCGGGGGGGGGGGGGGGGATGTCTGCAATTAATCCCCGAATTATGTTACGGAAATACATGTGTGGCACAGAACAAAGCTATTACGCTTTACAGAATGACACTGGTAAAAGAGGGCTTAAGCTAAAGGTTGTATATCCTACAAACTTTGGAGACCTTCCTACACAAAACTAGTAATATTCATCAAATCTTAACAAAAAAATTGGTGCAATGGAGTAAAACGGACCATAGTATCATTACCATATAGGAATTTCATTGGCAGTAGCGCAGACCCATTATAATCTGCTAATAGTCTCATAGGTCGTAATACAGTGTTTTAACCTCAAAAAGTAGCAGAGAGGGACTACCTCACGTCTTCTAACCGTATAGGCTCACTTTTTGTGAAGGCCTTTTACGATATTTTGAGGAAAGCACCACTTAGGAGCTCTGAGCAGACGACCTGATCTTGAAACTGACATTTTGTAGTAACGCATCGATTGTTTTAAAGACCATATTATTTTTTTAGCGGAACGTGAGCGTATTAAACCTCAACTCAGACCGTTGTGATCATGCAGATTTATTTTGGCGCACGTTATTTTGTTGTTGGATACCGCGGATCTGTTTTAAAGTTCACGATGTAATAATAATTGCTTGCAAAAACGATTATTTAGAACTAACCGTCTTGCTCACAAAGAACCCGACTTCCAATGATTTCATACACGTTGTTCTGCTGACAGTACTGAAAGCGTTAACTTCAGAATATGATGTAGGTCAAGGCACTTGTACGATGCGCTTGAAGAAAGATGTTTTTTCAAGACGATTGAGTTTGTAGATTGAGAGCAATGCAAACGACCAAGGGTATACTTCACTCTACTCCCAAGGGACATGATTCTTCCTGTATTTGCATTCTCCTTAACTCTCAACGTATCCACTGAAATTTCCCATTGGCTTTGGTTCATTGAATCATTGGTCCTCTCACTTTGATTCTTATGCAGGATTTTTATTTCTTATTTCCCTATATCATCCTCCTTCTCACTACTTTCATCTACTATAAGCCTCTTAAACTCTTTAATAATAATATATTTGTAAAGCGCTTAGAGACATTTGTGATAAGCGCTATATAAAAGCTAAATATTTAATAAATATTATTTACATATTTGGAATAAATCTCCTAATGTTTATTTTGTCCCACTCTTAACCGTAAATATGTCCACGAAGGATTTCGCTCTAACCAACATCCGTTTCCTTCAGTGTTCTTTTCATGATTCCTTATTATCCTTTTGAATCTCCTCACCCTTCTACTTTTAAAATTCTCAACGTATCAACTGAATTTGTTCATTGATATGTTGTGTCACATTAATAGCTGTGCAGGATTTTGCTCCTGCCAGCTTTGGTTTCTCTTAATTATTTCTGAGACCCTAAATCATCTTCTTATTTTCTCATATTCTTATCCTCTGATCTTGCTTCCTTTCTCTCACCACTCTGAATACCCGACTCTTTCTCCTATAGTCCCCGTCTCACTTTCTCTCTTTTTTAACCCCACTCTGTTTTTCATTTGTTGTCTCTTTTCATACTTCTCTCTCTCTCTCTCTCTCTCTCTCTCTCTTTCTCTCTCTCTCTCTCTCTCTTTCCCCCCTTCCCTATATCTTGTGTGCGTGTGTGTGTGTGTGTGTTTGTGCGTGCGTTTGAATCTTCTTTCACGTCTGCTCATGCTCCTCTGAACTCTCTATTCTCATTCTCCACCGCCCCCCCCCCCCATTTTCAACTTCGGCAGCCTAGTTGTGGCTTTATCTTCCACATTTTCTTGATGATTATGCTCTCTCACAATCGATACCGATATTTTCAATTTCGACAAGTTATGCATATTTCAATTCAATATGAAGACTGCATGATACCATGAATATCCAACATTCAGTTTGCTTCTATAAATCGATAACCACTATGACCACAAGCAGGAGATGAATAAACTCGTAACAATTTCACTTGTATCTTCTTTATTGAGAATGTATTTTGTTTAAAAAATTGGAAAATATTAGTTCTAAAGAAGATGGAAAGAAGTGGTAATAGTTATGGAAGTGAATACATCGAGCTAAGAATTGCATGTAGAACCGTTTCTGACATAGCAACCGCATGAGTAGGGAGCACTTATTTTCTCTTCTGCAGGGGGGGGGGGGGGGGGGGAGGGGGTCTGTATACAAAACTTTCCAATGTTTATCAAAATATATGTTTACTATAGTAAAGATGTTGTTTTGTCCTTTAAATATACAATCGATAAGATACACACATGTCATATTCTGGTACCATGCTACCCGAATGATTGACGTTTTTTTAAGTTTTTTTTTTAATCGATTGTTGGATGCAGCCCCTAGTAACCTCGCCCTTTCCCCGACTCGAAGGCTTTAAACGCGTGGAATGCTTAATAAATATAATATTACTAACACAAATTGAAATAATGTTTACCCTGCTCTGTGCCAGTGCCAACATTAACATTTTATTTAATATGTTGATTCATAATAATCGTATCAACAGCAGTGAAAAGGAGGAACGTCGACCTTTCTGATTTCGTCACAGATCTAACAAACTTGACTCTGTGTCATGATGAAAATGTCATGGAGCGAACTGTTATTTAATTCCAACACAGTCGCAAGGGTACTTTTCACCATCTTTGTCAAATAAACGTCCGCAGGCAAGTCCACTGATTGTATATTGAATTGTTCTATTAAGATTACCGAAGAAGGAAAAATTTTTCGCGGAGAGAAATGGAGAAGAAATGAATGACCTGAAAGAGAGGAGGGTAAACCGAGGACAGGAAATTGATTTGTCCGACGGTTTTCATCTGTTAGAAACACTTGGAATGAAGAGGAGGAGAGGGGGGGGGGGGGGGGGGGCTCTTTTCATGGTCTTGGATTCATGATCAAATGAGAAATATGAGACAGAAGGAAAATAAATGTCAATATACAAACAAACAAAGGAAACCGTCATAATGACTTATGTACGGTACCTTTAGCTCGCCTTCTATTCTGAGAAAATATCGTCCGTGGGTCAAGAGACATCATAGTAAAATGTTAATATGGTGCTTTAAGTGGAGGACTAGTGTATCTATTCCTAGTTTTTGACGTGAGTTTTATTAATGTCCCTTTTCCAGGTCCACACAACCTCAACGATGTTTCACAGACCCGAATTAGACCTGATTTTAATACTTATCTTTGGAAACGTTGTCGTGTCACAATGACTGTTTTGACTCTATGAATGAACAAAGTATTTGCAGATTTTTTTTTGAAAAAACATGCTTAGGGGCCTGTAACATAAAGCAAAAGTTACAAGAAGATTAATTGTAAATCCCATAACATTAATCGTATCTCCTGCAAATTAACATTGAAGAAACAATAGATTTTTAAGATCGATTTATGGCCAAGACCTATTTGAGTTTAGTTGATAAGTAGCAAGGCATGTGCACACAACTCTAAATTATCGTTTCTTTGCGACTATTCTAAAGCGAAAAGTGACATTATCACAATTACATTTTGTCCGTTTTAAGCTACATAAGCTACTCATAACAAAAGCTTTAATATCATCAAACAAATACAAATTCAAAGCGTAGCCTGCACTTCCATTTTGAGAATAATCATTCTAGGCTAAATACCCTTCCCCCACTCCCGGCAATGTAGAATAATGATCGCTGCCGGATGAATTTTATCATGCATCTTTGGTTCAATTATATACTATATGGCGCGGCAGAACTTTCGTAATTCAATAGACATTAATTTCTTTCCCGAGATGTTTGCTTTCAACATTCTGTACTGAAGCTATGATAAAATGAGAGAGGCATAATGAAGTCCTTCAATTTACCCCTGATGAAATTTTACGATAAAACAGCGTGTATGAATCTAGTTAATACCGGTATATTAGAAAGGCGGCTACCTGATAATCTAGGGTTATGATCTTTCGGTTATCTTGATCAAAATATTCAAGCAAGACGAGTCTTGTCTAAATACAAAGTAGGGAAAACCTTGCCGAGGAATCCTCTCTCTTGTTAACATCTCTTCAATTAAAAGGAAATATCTAGAAATTATTGGAAAAAAATTGATGATAAATAAAACTGTTTAAATTTGTCTCAATCATCAAAATCTAGATAAGGCTCACATAGAGTGGACAAAATGCACATAAAGATCATTATATGGGACAGCAGACATACAAACACACATTCTCACACCCGCACACACGCACCCTTTCTCTCACACACAAACACAAACGCACACTTACCCACATGTTGGCATGACAATTCGGTCCCAAGTATGAAACAATCACTGTTCATATATCTGTGACCGAGCACTATAAAACCACCAAGAAGCCGACAGAAATTACTTTTTTAGCTTAGCTTGAAAAATCATGTAGATATCATGGAAAGGCTAACTGGTGGCTAACTGGTGGCTAACTGTGTCTCGCATGTGACGTCACGAATCTTGACGCTCTACGGACGACCGCTGAAGGCAGAAAATCTGGATCTCAAAATCAACAGTTTTGAGAGATGATTACTGCGGGCTCCGAACATATTTTTGGAGAATGAAGGTGTTATATATTTGATCAGCAAGGCTTCCCCTTCGCAATGATATGAACTTTGCATTTATAATTTAAAACACTTTTGATCTTTTGGGTGTCTTGAAAAATAACTCATCACGATTGGATGTTTCTAACCCAATTGAAACAGGAGGAGAACGCCTTGCAAAAAGAATGTTACTTTAGAAGAAAAACATAGTTTTAAAGCCTGTAGTCTATTTAAACACTCTGGTGCAATTTTCGTCTACTGACAATAAAAAGAATGATAAATCTAACAAATCTTCAATCATACAGACATTATCTTAAACTAAGGTTTCATAAGAAATAATATTTAAATATATATCCCAATAACGTGGTAATCATTACGTGTTACAATTTCGAAAGATCACAGGATTATAATTTGATAGAATAAAGATATAATAATAATTTTGATATTTCAAAGTGCCTCAGGTGTTAAGAAAATGTTAAATAAGATTGTTATCGACAGAAATATGTGTCAATTCCTAAGTAGTTTTATTATCTGATCTATTCGGTACGCCGTTTTAGTTAGAAAAACAATCATCAATGACAGCAGCATTATGATGAGCATGATCTACGGAAAATGCGTGGGTAGTATAAGGCAAAGATTATAACATCACAAAACTATCATTATCTTGTAATTACGAATCAAGAAAGCAAATCTTGGTTAAATACTTTAATAATGATTTTAGAATATCTGAAATAAAGACAAATTTCCACGAATAGCCTTAGCAGGGTCAGGATGAAAGAGAATTATGAAACGAGATGGACGTACTACGAACGGAATTGCCGTACTTCGATCCTACTAGGAACGTGTTACAACGTGACGTGGTCGAGCATCAATTAGCAAGAACGCGCTGGGTTTATATAGCCCTCGGACCAGGACGGGATTGCACACACACGATAGGAGTGCGTTCGAACGCACTAAAAACGAGATGCGGACAAGTTGAATTGTCTCTGAACGGGGTGGTTGGGTTTAAACTAGTTATACAACACTCTAAGAAAAAAGGGTGCAAAAAAGGGTGCAAAATAAGAGTTTGCACCCTTTACATAAAAATGAACCCTATTGAAGGAAAAGGGGTTCAAAAAGGGTGCAATATAAGATTTTGCACCCTTCCCACAAATATGAACCCTAACAACCCAAAAAGGTGCAAAATAAAAGTTTGCATATTGCATGCATATTCATGATTACTTTCCACGTGCTCACATAAACATACATTTATCATATGATTTGTTAAGCAAATTATGACAATGCACATCAATTTTGTGATTTTTATTTTCCTTCGGCAATCATTAACCAATAGATTATTTTGTCTGATCATGTTACAATTACATTCACGTTTTAGCAATATATATATTGATTATATGATTACTAACCAAGAAACATCATGCATGTTCAATATGTATATGTGTACGAGCAAATGTCACGAGTATACCTCGATGATGGGTGCAGGATTGCACCTTTTAAAGGGTGCAGGATTGAACCCTTTAAGGTGCTGCTATTGTATCGGTTTGCACCTCTAAAGGAGCAGGATTGAACCATTAAGGGTACTAACATGTCTCCTAAAAGGTGCATTCTGGCACCCTCCTAAAGGGTGCAGGATTTAACCCCTAAAGGTGCTGCTATTGTTGCATCGGTTTGAACCCCTAAAGGTGCATAGTTGCACCATTTTTTCTTAGTGTGAATAGTTAGAACACGTTGCGAACTAGTAAGAATGGTTTGGACTGCTTGGAAATGTCAAATGTGCCCGATCTGAACTTGATATGAACTGACTGTGGGCGTGGTACAGACGAGTTGTACGTATTGTGGACTGTTAATGAACGAACTAGGATCGTAAATATAGACATTTCTCCAGTCCGAGCCCGTCCATGAAGTCCTTAAACAGATCATAAACAGTTGCTATCACGTTCAACTCTGTTCGCACACAGTTTGAGCCCGTTTGGGAACATTTTCGAGAACGTAGTGAGAACTAGTTTGGTGTGATGGGGGCTTAACGGAAATGGCATGTCTTTCTGAGGGCTCACGGTATCGTAGGTCGTCGGTTTTGGGCGATTTCCCGGATTCGGGATTGGTGGGGCTCAGATGTGTTTACAAAAGCAGAAGTTTACAAATCCAGGACAGGGAAACAATCTCTTTACATTAAAAAAGTAAGGATGGCCGCTTTCCAATCACCCAGATACCTATCTTATATACAGGTGATGAAAATGTCATGAATGTAGAATAGAAAACGGTCAAATATAAAAGGGGGAAACGAATTAACCCACTACTTATGCTGCATTTAATCAATAAGCTTTTTACTGAATAACACACTCAATATAGGTGCAGCCCCCTGGTCTAATTGAAAGTTGAACTAACATGTTCTGATGTACAGCTGGCTTGTATTTAATGAGTTAAAGATGCCCGGGGTGTATCGGGTAGGCACCAAAACTAACACCACGCCTCCACCTCCAAAAAGTAATAATGCGACGAAACGTAGCACTGTGTTTCCTGCGAGCAAACTACTCGAGAGGCTCGGGGTCTTTCTTATTTAAGGTACTATGATACCATTTGACCTTGTTTCTATGATTGAAGTACAATCGTACTGGAATCTATGGTCTTTTAATGGCCTAAGAAATGTGAAAAAACCTGCCTGTCAGCCGAAATGTCAAAAACAAATACGCTTGTCATTTTGGAAAAAAATAATCCTTCAGGCAAAAAACACGTCAATAGCATCATTGGTACTATTTACAAGTTTCAAAATACAAGAAAGCTTTTTTCTTTAGTTTCATTCACGAATTACGAAAGATCTTCTAAAGGATGAAATAGACAATTTTGCAAAAAGTTTTTTTCGTAATTATTACAAAACGTTGATTGACCTTACGTGATTGTTGAATTTATGGACATTTTATAAAGTATTCATCATTAGGAACAGAACCGATGTCAACTGTCTAGTATCGGGGATACAAATTTAGAATTGTTTCCTGCAAATCGAAAAACAATATGTGTTGAGTGATCACAATGATTTCGTCACCATCTTTTTAACTTGCATTTGTGCCTTCCTCCTGCACGATACAGAAATTGTGTATCTTTATTTTGCATTCCGATATAATAGCTTCTTGTTCGTTTCACGGATGACCCCCGCAATGATTACTGTAATTCCTTCACCGCTTACATGTATATGGAATTGCTCGTTAATTTTAATGATTACTCTAAAATATCAAAATACAATGCCATTTTCATGTCATCTTCTTCACTTAAAAATCATTAAAAACTTTGTTTTGTTTTAATTATGGGAAAGCTTGTAATCTCACTACCCCCAATATCATACATGTATATCCCGACCTATTCCTTAACATATGTTAAAGGAATTTTTCTCTAGTGTTCTATTAATAATGTTCTATTATATTTTTTAAAGCCAACCACTATTTTCTAGGGTAGGCAAACACGCGCAATGTCGCGTGTTGTGTCGATCTCCACGTCAGCCAATAATCCCTAATATACCCATTTGGAAATATTCAACGTAAATAGGTTTACTAAGGATAACGGTTATCACAAAACTGAACAAATGAGGCTGTTTGCATGTCTGAGAAACGTTTAAGAATTTAAAGGTTTTTACAATTAGGACAGCTCAGTATTTTTGTCAGCTTTCTTGATAAGAAATCACGTTATAATGAATAACCGTGCGTAGGTGAAATAAAAACTTTGGGGTTTACGGTCGTGATAAGTAAAATAAAGATTTGATCGTAAACAGGATTAGACGGTTCTCTTAATACATCACTATCATCACTATGAAAATATTCATTGTTCCAGAGTGAATAAACCATTAAAAAAGCAATTAGGAAAACTTTGTCAATATACTACAGTTTTTTTTAAAGCCTATCTGCACTAGTTTGGCCAGGAGGGATATGACCTCCCTGCATTGCCATTGGCAGGTGGTTATCTCATCAAATCAGCTCTCAATTAACATAAGAAAAAGGGGACCATGAGGGATCAACGGGTACCGCTTAGGCATTTTCGGCTGTATAGAGGGCGCAAGTAGCTACACGTAATGAAGTCCCTCTTTAAAATACAAACGATTGTCATATAAAATGCTTTGTACCTGGAAGTGAAGGTGCGGCAAGGAAAAGTTTTTTTTAAAGTGGGATGTGGGCGTGGTCTTATTATAAGGGTCGAATTCACAAAAGAGGTTTAGGTTTAACCCACGGTCCAAATCATGGTTTAAACTTCCCATTGAACTAGGATGTTATAAGTAAGCATACAAGAGCATATATATGTACATTATGTTGTCCCTTCATCGGCATGTACTATATGTACGCTTATGGAGCCTTATACCGTTGGTTTAAAGATAAACCATTAATTCGTCAACTCCGACCATTGTACCTAAGGATGTATCAATAAAGAACAGCATTAATATTTGCAGGGACAACTCGGAATATTGGTGCAGGGTTAACATTCGAATACTCTCAAGTCTAAATGCAAATCTAAGTCTAGGTTAAAGTCTAAATTTAAGACAGTGACTAAAATGTATCATAAAAAGATATTTCGGCTCGTTTTATCTTACGATTCTAGGGAGATTTTTGTTTTGTAGCCTTTATTTCGATTCGCTCCGAACTGTCTTTACAACAGAAAGAAAAGGGGAAAAAAGAGTCGGAACAAACAAATATTTAAGTTCTCTTCTTAACAACCGTTAGAACATTCATCGTGCGCTTATTGTGGAGCCCTCGAGCCTCTCCAATACCTCATTAACAGGGGTGCATGTTTGTTAGCGGGCCGGGGGGGGGGCACTAGTCTAAATATTGTTTCGCTGCTTTATCTGTAAATTTGGTCCGACAGCTCCTCCCACTCTTTTTCAAATTGTCAAGCGGCGCCCCAAACATTACAACATCCATTCTTTGAGTTACTTCGTTCTATGTTCATATCTAAGAAAGAGAGTAGAAGTCCATAATAAGGCGTATACTGTCATATTCACAGCACCCTCTCACCATCAATCCCGGATAATTTAGGACCTATGGGACCTACATGTATGTCGAAGTTTTTATGAAAGCAATCAAACTTGTCTTTTTGATAAGCGTTTTTATTAATTATATATTGTCGATTTGCCGCATTGAGAGGGCCTACGGTCCGGAAATGCGCTACTAATAACGATTTTTTTCCTTCTTCTCCAATTGAGTTTATCCTACGGAATACAAACAATGTGGTAAAGATTTATTCATCCGACCTTGAAGTGAATGCTGAATTCTCTCCATCTCTAATCGCGGTCTATTCACTTACTCAATTCTTCACTCTTTCAAGTGCCCATAAATTTGTTCGACTTCAATAATTAAGAGGGCGAAAAGGAGGGCTGGGCACAACGTTTTCCTATATTAGAAACATCACAAAACATCACATTTGCAATAGTCAAACAACCCCCCCCCCCTTTCCTCCCTCCCCTACATCTAAGAAAGACAGGATACGCCACTGGGGAGGGCAGTTTTGCAGTAGAACAATGTCCTATAGGCATTGATTCAATTACCTAGCACTATCATATTACAATTAGATAAAATACGTTTCGTTGTTGTCCCCTGATGGCCCAACATATAAGAATTGTCAATAACAGAACTGCCCAAGGAAATGGTCGTATATGTGTTTCAACCAGAAAATAAATTCTTCTGAATTTCGCACATTGCTTCCAATAAAGAATACTGAATAAGCTGTGTTGTTTTATGCGTAAGGAAAATATTTGTTGCATATGTGTTACAAGTTAAAGTTTAAACCATTCCTTTAGGTTCAATCAACAGAATGCTCCGCAGTGTTTTCCCACGTGGAATTAATAGCAGATTTTCTTCTTGCAATGTAAATTACTGGTTGGGTTCACTTTAAAGGTCGTGATGAGTACTGGTCAAAATAATGATTGCATCGTGAAAGAAACTACCCAGAACTTATCGATAATGGTTGACTGTCATAATTTAGTCGTATATTAAAAATAGTTGTGTCTTGCGAGACTTGTATATCATAAAAATGATAACTATTTAACTTACTTAGATTTCTGGCAATCACAAACAGTGAAAAGCACCAGACAAAAAGATGTTAGTATGAAACTCCAGACTCCATACAAACATTACATCAAAATTTCGTCCTAAGATTTAGACTGTTTCTTTGGGGAGCAATGCTTTACCACTGTCACTTTAATATTCCTCCATAATTATGTGACTATAAATTTTGTTGAACACCATCAGAACGTTATGCAATTTTTAATCAATTTTAATATTTTTTCATACAAGCTCAACTGCAGTTCCGACAATTTCCGGCGCACTCATATTTTATGTAATCACTGTGCAAGAATTAAATTCTTACCAATGGTCCCGGGAATTAATACCGCTTTATCTGTCTTAGTATCATTTTTTTAAATTTCAAACACGTGCGTTTCTTAAAGGCTTAGGGAACATATTACTTTTTTGATTTGATGAATAAACCATTACAGAATTGAATTGAAGTGAAGTGAATAATACATGAAAAGTCTCAAGCAAAACACTTCCACAAGACCTCTTTCTTCTCCTTAAAGGATGGGGATGGTGGGTGCGGGGGGGGGGGGGTTTCACCATATCGATTGGATCTCTAGAAGTCATCTGCCTGATACCATCATCAGGGGGATCAGTTCATTCATCTCATCTGCCTGCGGAAAAAGCTCTCAATTTCATTCCGAAATAGCCGAACACAAGATGTAATGTAAGAATGGTACACGAGAAAAAATAACCTTGAAATAAAAATATCGAGATTGCGAGGTTTTCAGACAAATCCAGAGCTGCCGTTTGTAAAGACGGTTCGTTGAATTTTATATATTCGATTTTGACAGCGTAAAACCCGAGACAGCGAGAGATACTATGAGGACATTAATTGCATATCCAGCGAAGTCAAACTGAGGTGAAAGGCAGTAGCTCAAATAAAGCAACAAAATTGTGAATTTATGCATGAAGAGAAACTTGACTTTTTGTAATGTAGTTTGGCCATCATATTTTAAGACGGTGTAACAAGTAAATGCAACGTTATTTGATGTTGGGTATGGTTTGAAAGATATTTCCACTATCAATAACAATTTGTTTCCTTTAATTGTCTTCAAAATGTTGACATAATTATTCTCATCCAGGAAAACACGGCACAAAATAGGGAATAATTACGTAAATAGTTCATGTGCATGCATGGACACACAAAATTGACTAATTATAGTAATATCATTTATTATCACATATAAAACTACGGTGTTCTACCCGATATCATAATTGCTTTGTATTTATTAATAATAAGCACTATTGGATTAAATGTTGGAAACTACAATTCTTACTATGCGCACGTAATGTTCAATATAAATGTAATGATAGTGATTTATAAATTAAATAAAATGTAATTAAGTGCAACGTAATGTGATGAAATGAAATGAAACGGAATTGAATGAAATGAAATAAAATGAAACATTCAAAATATGGCCACGCATATACCAATACATTTATGTTTTCACTTAACTATTTTAAAGTTGGTGAAGTGGATCCGTCTTACATCTCATCTACAAGCCTCACTCCTAAGCCCAACCCCATCCCCAGATTGAAATCCAGAGTGTCGGATGTTGCGATGCATGTCAAAGTACTCGAGGGTGTTACCACCGTTATCGAGTCGGGCGAGAAAATTAACCTCAATATGGTCAGATTTTCGAGAGCGGGCGACGTGGAAAGCGTTCCTCTTCTTCTTTTTTTCGATCACCGGATCGATAGCGGGAGAATGTAACGGATGATTGCAATACGAGTCGCTCCAGCCCAGTGGATTTTGAAAGATAATGGGCGGCAGGTCCGTGGGAGAGGTTGAACGGTATCGAGGGTATGGTTTTGTAAGTGTGGGACGTGTGGGAGAGGGTTGTCTGGGGTGTGTGTATTTGATAGAGAGACAGAAGGAATGACAGAAGGGGAGAGGGAACGGGAAAGGGAAAGGGAGAGAGAGAGAGAGGAGAGAGGAGAGAAGGGGGAGGAAGGGAGAGATAGAGAGTTCTTATTAGTAGGTCCACGGAGATAAAGAGGGTGGTATAGTATAGTGGTAGGAAGGGATGGACGGGGAGGGTTTCTGGATTTAAGGAGCGGTTAGGGAGAAGAGAGTCAATGTAGCAATAAGTGTTAAGTATTGGGTGCTAATTTTTATATCTCATGTTAGATTTCATTATGTATCTTCTTTTTTTTTAAACTCTCAACTAATATTTTGAGATATGTCCACAACAACATACTTGCTCTTTAGTTTAATTATAACGTACTAATGTAATAAGTCACTAAAGCATTAGTGCTTAAAATTAATTCACTTAATTCTGTTTCTGTCTAATAATTTTGTATACTTCACTTCCAGAAAGGTATTTTTTTACTTGTGTATAATTATGTGTGTGTGCATTTTAAACGTTTATTTCTATTATAAAGAAATTGCATGTAGGATCCCGATTACAAGCAGTCTTGCTTCTCAGGGGCCCTGACAATTATTACTTGTTCTTTGATATTATTCTTCTATTGTATTGATATTTATATATATTTTTTTTTTAAATGGTCAATAAATGAAATGAAATGAAATAATCAAGTAAAATTTAATTTATGTTGACTGGAATCAACTAAAGATCGAGGAAAAGAGGGGTGTTGTTTGTGTGTGAGACAGATAGGGTAGGTGAGAAGAAGGAGAAAGTGGAATTATCATTGTTTGAGGAGATGCAGTGGTAGAAATTAGGAAAAACACGTCGACAGAGGGAGATAAAGAGGGAGCGGGTGAGTGTGAGAGAAAGAGAGAAAGGGAGAGAGAGAGAGAGAGAGATGGAGGCAGGGGAAGATGGAGGTAGGGCAAGATACGAAAGAGAAAAAAAAATGATATTAAGAATGACAGAGTGACCATTGTCTGTTGAGAGCCAGAAAGGTATCTGGTTACTTCAATCAACCCTTTTTCGGCTCTTAGCATAGGGCGTTCTAAAATACAGAGACGGGTAAAGCGAGATGGAACACAAATAACATACGGAATAAAATGAGGTGGCAAAATACAAGCTTATAATTTAAGCAGAAAACTGTCCAAAAACAGCAGCAGGAGAGAAGATTGAATTTTCTGGCATGGGTAATCGTGCAAGAAAAGCCAGCACAAAAAGTCACTTCTCACGCGCTTACAAAGTACATGGTACAAGTCCTTGCCCTAAGGCAGGTGCTGTGCATGTGTTATTCCTCTTTCGAATTGCTGGAAGGCAAGGGTAATCTAGTGTTCAAGTCTAACATCTTGACATTTAAGTTCGCCAGCCTCAACCCTTTTGGAATGTTGCGCTCATGTTACTATATTTTTGAAAGCCACAGAGTAAGTGTTATTTTTTTTAGTTGCGCTCTTTGATGTTAAATTGTCTATTCTTCTTCAGCGTGTAAATAAGAATTGCCTGAATAAAATCAGTGGCGTAGTTACGGAGGGGTGGGGGAACGTGTCCCCCTAATCGAATGGTACACAAAAAACAGGTGAGAGGGATCGGAGAGATGATGGAAAAGGAAAAAGAACGTGAGATAATAAATGGAGATAGATTGTTCATATATTATCTTTGAATATTATACTATTATGTGAATCAGTAACGTGGGGACAAGATGATAAGTCGTAAATGAAAAAGTTTCTTTGATGAGTCAAGAAATGTGGAACAATGAGATTCAAAAGCAATATAGGGGCATTCATTATCATCATGGTCATCGAAATTATTATTACTGCTTTAACTGCTATCAACTTTGAGAGCGTGTAAGCAAAGAGCTTGAAACAACGAACCCCGAGGTAAGTGTGTAATCCCCATTGTGCCAATCCCCCAAATCTCCCCGTGCAAAGTTCATTTTTAGATAATCTGATTAACGCGATGGTTCTATGAATACCGCGTACGAAACACACAGCACAGTACAATTGGCATGAACAGTAACTGCTATTACGAATGCGTGCAAACATGCACAAGGCAGCGAAGCAATGGCTCGCTCGCATGTACAAAGCACTATTACGTAGCGTGTATGCAGCCTTATGGCAAGCTATAAGATCTAATCGGTCGCGATGCAATCTCCGTAATTTATAAAATATTTGCTAACTCGCTTCGCTCCCTCGCATATGAGTCTTCAGATAATCACACACCACTGCTAAGTATGGTGCTGAAGCTGTATCTCGGACCACGTAATAAAAAAATGTTGATGATTCTTGATGACGTTTCAACGCTACTGTAGGGGGAATTTAAGCCTACCGATGTCTTTAAACAAACAAAAAATCGCTTTGAGGTTATATTTGCCCTTTTTTTTCTTCTTCAGAAAGTGCCCCTCTTTAGGGGAGATTCGATATGCGTCATTGGTGTTGCGTTTAGCATAGATTAAAACAGATATGGAGATGAAACAAAGAAGACACACGGAAAAGCTTCAGAGAAAGTTTGTATGTGTGTCCGTTTCACTTAAAAATGCAAAAATCGTCACTCTAAAGGGGCAAGTGGTATATGATCCTTCCCGACCTATTCAATCTGCCCCTTACATTATAACTATCCAGTAGACTAGAGATGGGTCCCCCTCCCTCCCATGACTGAGCCCACACTACGCCGATGCTGAGAAACATGAAGTGCTTAAAAGCAAAGCTATTGATGGTTATTTGAGCAGAACTCGACCATCTCTAGTATACTCTGGTATTTGCAGTACAAACTGACCGCATTTCTTTCCAAAATACGGCACATTGAGTTCATAAATAGCAGACGAAATGTTTTGTTGTGTAACTCGAGATATAGATTTCTTTAAACAGGTCAAATAAGTAGGTTTGTAAAGTTTCATTCCTTTTTTATACAAGCAAATACTTCTTTTCAGCGTGGAAAGGTTAAGTGTTAAATCGACCGTCTGCCATCTTAAAAACATCGGCGATCAATAGCCTTTGATTCAAAAGGTTTTTTAGGAAAACGGTAAGATTCGGATACAAATGTATTTAAATTCGTTTTTAATTTTCAAGACATTCAACCATTCAAATTTATATTCTGTTCCTGACTTTAAAATTCCCTTCATGTTAGCAATCAATCTCTTCATCTTTTAGAAAAAAACTCAACGTCATTTCTCAACGGTTGTTACAGAAATCATATCAGTTAAAAAAGGAACCTCCTTCAACGTGTGATCTTATTCAATGCTTAAACCCCGTGAAGGTGTTGACAATGAAAATATCCTGTCTTTCCTTCCTTCTGTCTTTCTTTATTTCTTTCTTTATCAAATATATGCATGATAATGATTATCTTCACCGATCTTTGTGTTCATAGTGTTGTAAGATATCATCAACCTTTATGAGTACATAATGAACTCTGTTGGAAGGACAGTTCAAACGAAACCAAACAATTTTTGTTATCAAGGTGAAAAACCTCATTAGTTTGGGTGAAAAGCATCTGCTAGGTAAGTGCAAAGTACATGAAGGGTCATTATAGTAACTTGAACAATACTATCCAAGTGTAGCTTGAATATGTTCGTATAGCACTTCTTATGTTACTAGAAAATTACACAGATAAGGCAAGGGCAAACGTATATTATACACAAATTAGTCTCAGTTCATTTGGTCATGCTGCCCCAGTTCTATAGTCACCCCGACTCTCTTTAGAAACATCAATATAGTATATAAATTTAAGTCTGCCCTAATTCCAAATGTTAACCAGTAACATATTTTCTCTTTGCTTTTCTTTTCTTTTTCTTCCATGCGCATAGGGACATAATCATGTAATTTGTATTGCTCTATTATATACAAGAATTGTTTTTTTCATTAAAATTATTATCATTATTATTATTATTATTATTGATATTATAATTTTGTTTAAACACTAGGCAGTTTTACTTTAGAATTTTGCATATTATTAAGCACCTGAACCCCATCTTACCAAGAGTTGCGATTGATCCAAATCAATCGCAAATCCTCCTATCAATCGCAAGTTTGCAGTCTCCTATCTCTTATGTACAAAGTTGCGATTGATTTTGATCGCAAATAAGTTTCGATCGATATCAACTCTTTGTAAGATGGGGCCCGGATATGACGGCTTGAGAGAGCTGCTCACATTATATTTGTATTCCGCCTTACACAGTGAAATTATGCTTTTAAATTAATCATCGGTCAAAATTGAACAAAACATAAGGTGATACTTCAACCGATACCGTGGACAATAACACAAACATCACTCGTGTTCTGCTCTCCTATCTCATATAAAGAGAGTTTTTTTTTGGTCCTGTTTTTTCTTGTTTTGATGATCTGGAAACAATTTTCTTGAATCCCCTGGGAGGTGGGGGTGCCTGGAAACTTGAATACTTGACACGACGACATGAGATGAGAATTCAATTTAAACCATTGACAGAAAAAAACAATCGTCTTTTATTATGCCATAAAATTTATAATCGGTCTAAATTGAACAAAACATAAGGTGATACTTCAACCGATACCGTGGACAATAACAAAAACATCACTCGTGTTCTGCTCATCTATTTCATAAAGAGAGTTTTTGTCCTGTTTTCTTCTTGTTTTGATGATCTGGACGCAATGTTCTTGAATCCCCTGGGAGGTGAGGGTGCCTGCAAACTTGAATACTTCACTGACGACATGAGATTTAAACCCTTGACAGAAAAAAAATCAATCGTCTTTTGCTCTCCTCTTTCATAAAGAGAAAGTTTTATAGAGAGTTGTTTGTGTTTGTTGTTATTTCATGTCTTGATGATCTTAATACATCGTTCTGGAGACTCTCCGATTCAATAAAGAGAGTTTGTTTACGCTGTTTGTCCTTATTTTGATGATCTGGACACGTTGTTCTCCACACTCCTTGTGGGTGTTTTCAAACTGTAATAGTTCATACCACTACTACGAATACTGCCTCCGAAAATTTGAACCGAAATAGAAAGGAGGAGGAAGAATAACAGAAATGTCTTGTACAGCCACCTCGGCTTGAGGCAAGCAATGAATAAATTATCGGATTATGGGATAAGCTATAGCCTAGTTTGGATCAATAAAGAACACACTTAGGGGAAGTCTTAACAAACATGATTATGGCGGTCCGCGACGCCGCCACCTTGTTTTGCTGTTGTAGTTGTCACTATTTTGGCCAGATACCTGTATACTTTGCAGTGTTCTACAAATTAAAATAGAATCCGTGGAAAGAGTAAGAGTACGTTAAGCCACACCGTTAGGCCATTTTAAAGCTTCGATGTCATGGGGTGTGGTGGAAGGTATAGGTCAAAAAGCAACTTATATTTTGATGATAAGTTGAACGTTTCACCCTATGGAGCAACGTGTCCATCTCGTCCTCCCTTGTAAAACTGATTACATAGTTCTTTCCTGTTTGTCATATAATATTGGGATTAGTTGTAACCATCAAAACTGTAACCTGTTTATTTATAAAAATAGTTCTAGATTTAATAAGTCTTTGGGTTTTCCCTAGGGAAAAACAGATAACCTATTTCTTCTCGGCTTTTCTTATAACAGGATAACAGGGTTTAGATTTTACCCTGGTAACAATGATGATCTTCATTGTTGGTGTTGTTGTTTGTTACAAGTTTTCAAGCTTCGCTGGGCTTAGATTTTGCCCCCTGGTAAATTTGATAACCTACTTTTTCAGACTTATTTCCCAGCTAAGTTGTGCCTCCCACTGGATGATGATGACATGCTTGTCAAATTGATGATGAGGAGGATTTCGTTTATTCTAATTAGTTTTTGTTTTCGATTTGTTAGATTATCTCTCTCAATGAAAGATCTCGCGTACTCGTTTAGATTAATATTCCTCTTCGAAGGAGGATTTACCACTCGTATGATTGCATCCATGTCTCACATAACGCATCTTTTCATAAACAATCAGATCACAGAACCCGAAATAGATAATAATAAGGATTTGCTGCAGGTTAACGAGCAAAACAAGGGGGAAAGGGTGTGTTACTATGCCAGTAACCTGGTATTGATATGACTCCTCATGACATGCTTCATATTCAACATAAAGAATAGCTTTTTCTCAACAAAAAACACGACATACCTTTACCTTTAATCGTGGATAGAGGTAATGCTACGTCAAGAAAACATATTGGTTAACGCTATAACATAACACATCTACTTCTACTTCTATGGTAATACTCATCAACGCCTGTTCAGCATCTAGATGAGGGAAAAGCATAGAGTTGTTATATACATTTCTATGCGATACAGTTCCTGAAAAGGGAACTAAATTGTTTCAAGAGCCAGCTTGAACTGCTCCAAAGAAGGGAGTTCAACGATGATTTGAGGTAGCTCGTCCCAGATTATTAATAAATTATTATTGCAGAGAGACCATGGGCAGATTTAATTCGTTAAGGGGGAGGCGGACCGGCTGAATTAATTTATTTAGTTCATTAGACAGAACCCCTTTGTTTTTAAATATCGATAATGTACACAAAGTGTGAAAAGCGATGAGTTCACATCTTATTAAGATAGTGAATGATGTGTATGTTAAAAAGGATTGATGAACTCGTACAAATTCCAAAGGGTTACATGTTTCAATAAAATAAAATATCATCTAGTCTTCGTTTGTGGTTTATGACAACAAACGACACTCAAAAAAGAAAGGACACATATAAACATGCAAGTTGCCTACAAATTTACTCAGTATTGGGTAGAATTAAGCAGATATTGGGTACTTTTGACCCTATATTACGTTATATTTTGCCTTGAAAACCTTTCTCAACTCTGTTTTTGAGTACACTTTAACGAGTATGTTTAACCCAAGTGTTTACTTCCGGTACAAGATTGTAGTTGTTTAACAAGATCATGGAGATAGCGGCTGATTTCGACGTGCTAAAGGGGTGGAGTTATTGACCTTTACGACACCCTGCAAATGCCTAATTCAATTTCAGAAGCGAACAGAGAATCAAAAAGGGAAGAATCCCTGAAAAGCATCCAGCAGTGAGGGCTGGGCTGTGTCTGGTTGGTTAGTCATGATGTTCTAGAGGATCGCGTCACAGCCTTCGTGACCCGTTGAGAATATGCGAAATTAGTCGCTAATCAAGTATTCAAAACAGGCTCATTACGCTCAGCGAGCTCGTAATATCGTGCTTTCATTCACGTTTACATCACGCTTTCTGTCTGCGAGGTTGAGAATATCTTTCCCTTCGCCTCAAGGACAAATTAGCAAGATGCTACATTACACGGTGCTATCCGTTAAAGGGAGTTCTGGTATCACGTTTGTATGTCTTATGTCAGTTTGGAATAATATCATAGTTGAAATGTCCTCTGAAATACATTGTTCTTCAAATGCCATTATAGTCGGAATATATTTATAGAATTTATTGAAATCAAAGCAAATCACATCATAATATGAGGAAAGATAGCTGATAACAAAAGCGAAAAGTGCACACTGTATGCATAACTCTAAGGTTTTAGTACAAATACAGAATAGCGATTGTCTTTGGGGGAAACAACGCATTGACATCAATATGTCCGAGTTGGAGACCATTTCTACCTTGGCGTGCAGGAGAGGGTATCAATGCTACACCACAGTTACACATCGTATCTGTATCCATAACTGTTTTCTGGAAGATTTATCAATAATGTAATAATGATAACAAATGTAAATGGTTTATCCATATAGAAGCCTCAACAACATGAATGTCGCTCTTCATGAGGGCCCTGTAACTGTTACTACGCTAGCAGTTGCCAGGTACCTATTTACACCTGGGTAGAAAATGGCAAAAGTGGAAGTGGTCTTACCAAAAGAGATTAGTGCCAGACTGAGAGTCGCATACTCAACCCTTGGATCGAGAGTCAAAATGAGTGAACCACTATACCGCGACATCTCAAGACTTTTTTTAAACAACGACCGCGCTAGGCAGGAGGGGAAGGTTGATAGTATTTTTGGTCACCTAAAGGTCATGGATTTGGTTAATTGGGATTATGTTGAATATTTGGTCAGTTCTTACCCTCAACGGAGGCTAATTCCATTAAATAAAAATATTCAGAAGTTTCCTCTAACCTCATTACGCAAAGGATTCAACTGAGTGTAGCAATCTATTCCCCATTCATTCATTGGGACCAGGGAGTTGCAGACACCTCCCTCTCCCGGCAGTCACCAGAAAGAGTGGGTCGAGGGACGAAAGCACAACCACCACCGACGGAATTATGCTCGAGAGCCTACGCTTCCACATCCAGTTTGAGCGAGATGGGAGAATCTTCAATGCCTAAATATTAAAGAGGTCGATCATAGATTGTGTCAAAAGGTTTTATTTTCGAAAACAAATCTGGCATAAACAGACATCCCTTCTCTACAGTCATCCTTGCTTTCAAAAGTAGGATTTTGCACGAGGTACACAACCTTACCATTTGTTTTAGTGGACGCAAAAGATATGTCCCCTCAATTATAGATGTATAGACCACAAAGGCAACTGAACATTGTGATTGAAATCTTTTTATTATTGCTTGACTGTGTTCATTCTCTCTCTCTCTCTCCTCTCTCTCTCTCTCTCTCTCTCTCCCTCTCTCTCTCTCTCTCCCTCTCTCTATTGCACCCAATTTTGTTGCAGATTTGTCGATCTGCCCCTATGAACACGATCTACTTGGACATACAACAAGAAGGCCGACCCGCTACTCTTGACTCCGACTGTTCTTGACTCAGACGCTTGACCACAAACATGGCAAAGTGAAGTCAAGGAAAGCAAATCACATCATGACCCACATGTATAACACAGTCAAACCACACAATTTGTAAAGGTCAAACAGTGATATATCAGCCTTGATTTTGAAATTCAGCGATACAGCATTACATGACATCGCTAAATAATTACACTGGTATTCATAGAGTAGAACAAAACTTGAGGGTTTTATAGAATATCTAGCTAAAGACAACATTGCAGTGAAGCTAAACATTTCCTAAGTATCCTTGAATATTGAACGCTTTGACATGAAAGCGACATGTCGTGGAAGATACCTGAACTCTACAATCCATATGTAAGAGTAGCCTCTAATTTGAATCTTTTCCACAATTTCTAAAGCCTTGCCTTGAGTACGGCAATTCCGTTCGTAGTACGTCCATCTTGTTTTAAGTACATTATCATTACAGGACGGGGACAATTTTGAACAGGATCAACGTTTTAGAGCACCCTTCACGTCCAAGCCAGTCCGAGCCCGTCCATAGAGTTCTTAAACAGATCGTAAACAGTTGCTTCTACGTTCACTCCGTTCGCGCACAGTTTGAGCACGTTTGGCAACATTTTACAGAACGTAGTGAGAATTAGTTTGGTGTGATGGGGGCTTCACTTCAATGTCTTGATTTGCACAACTTGAATCGTTGAAGTTAAACGGGAATAAGGAATGGTAAGAACGCGCTGGGTTTTTTATAACCCTTGAGCCAGAACGTGCTTCCACACGTTTTAGGAGCGCGTTCGAACGCACTAAGAACGAGATAAGGACGAGCTGAACTCTCTCTGAACTTGTTAGAATGGTTTTGTCGTATTCGGAGCGAGTTAGAACTAGTTAATAACGGGTATAAACTGACTACGGACTGGCTTGAACTGCCTGGAAATGGCAAATTTACCCGATCTGAACTTGATATGAACTGACTGTGCACGGGGTACAGACGAGATGGACGTATTGATGACTGTTGATGAACGAATTAGGGTCGTATTATAGACAATATTTACAAATTCTACTCAGACCACAACCCGTTTAACTATTTTCTAGGACTGTTCCAAAACGTAGTGAGAACTAGTTTGGTGTGATGGGGGTTAAGCATGAATGGCTGATATATATATTTTGTTAAACTTACGGTTACTATCGATGGCGTATGACGATGGCACCACATCCGTTACATCGAGATAAAGAGTCTGGGGTTTTAGAGGGTTGTGAAGCGGAGTTCAACTTTTCGCAATACGTGCTGTAGTCGCAAACCTCGCTCAAGTCCATCCTCAACATGGAACCCTTCAAAGTTTACAATATCCACGTTTATTGCATCATTTACAATTTCCATGCGTAAGAATTGTTTAACAGGGGAAAAAGAGAGAGATAAAAAAAAAATCAGGTAACCTAAACCATGTAAAAACGAATATGATATGCAGCATCTATCCAAATGATAAGTGCACCTGCACTTTACTTCTCCAGTGTACTAACAACAAAAAATCGACCGCCGTACGATGATAGCAGGTGATATATATTCAGTGATGCAAAGTCAATGCAAACAATACCACAAACGTTGCTTACTTCAAAGGCGTTTCCCATTGCACGCCTTTTGATGTACATCAATTTTGTTACAGTCCTTCTGTATTTTCCTTGTTTGGCATGCATACATGCATGCATTACTTGCTGTATGAATGAAATATATTGCAATTTTAACAAAGAATATTCAGGTGACCATGTTATATCTCGAAGAGGCTCTATAAACACGAACGTGGTTTTTATGGTAGCCTGAACCTGATAGACATGACGAAAGTCACACCTTACGTAGGTCCCCATGATGTGAAGGTCTCTTCACCTCCTCAAAGTCTACCAGGTAATCTCCTTCTCCATCATTCCTCTCTCAATTTCCCTCTCCCCTATCACTCTCTCACTCTCTCTCTCTCTTTCTTTTCTCATGTCTTCTCTTTCCTCTTTCTTCTCTCCTCTCTACTCTCTCCTTCCCTCTTTCTTCTCTCTTCTCCTTTTTCTTTCTCTCCTCTCGTCTCTTCTCTCTCTCTCTTATGACTCCTCTCTCCTCTCTCTTCTATTATCTCCTTCACTATTCTCTCCTCTCTTCTCTTCCCTCATAGATTTCTTCCAAATGATTGCTTTAAAAGTTTTCAAAGCCCCTTCAGCATGTCCAGTGTTCACGTCTTTTGATATCGCTTCCCGGCATGATCATGACATGAATCTAATTCACCTCATTTAAAGGCACTTACGATCGACACCATCAATGCCCTAATCACACTCTTAAATCCAATACCTCAGTCACACTGTCTGCATTGGAAAACCTACTTCAAACCGACCCATGCCTGGTCATTCGCCGCAATGTATTTTTTTCTCGGTCTTATTTCTTTACCGTAGGTGTGACTGGGGTTTACAAAGTACTAAAATGCTACTCTATTATGGCCTACTCAGAATGTTACGAATATACCTTGAAAAAAATTGATATACCCTTCAGAATCTGCCTCATTGCTTATATATTGTTTAGATTTGTGTGTACATCTCGATACACAAGATTCCACCGTGTTAGTGGCGATGCGTATATCTAGTCATTAAAGGTGTGTGTGCGTGTGTGTGTGTGTTGGGGGGGGGGGGGGCACTGGATTTACACCAACGGTAAATGAAACACAATTGAGCATGTCTGTATGAATCTGCTTTTTGAAGGCCCCCAAAGATGAGTCATGTAAATTTTCCGAAACGCACACGATAACAGCCTGCCATTGCATTTCAGAACAAGTGTAAGCAATACAGAGAATTATTGTTGGGACAAGGATTGTAAAAATACAAAAGAGCGCTAATTATTTTCCCGCCTACATGCAAAATGTAAGTGGCCCTAATATTAATTTCAGTTCAGTATTGATAAACAACATCCAATATTCACCCGCAGTCAATAGTCTTTTACATTTGAATAAGTCAAGAAGAAAAAGAATTATCCTCACCCTGGGAGTTTATTGGTTCTATTAATCGTCCCTACATGCCATAAATATTTAAGATCTCCTAACTCAGGTTGGGTAAGAAGTATAGTATTTCTGACTTTCATCCCTGGGCCCCGTCTTACAAAGAGTTACGATTGATCTAAATCAATCGCAAGTCCTATATTTGCAAGTTTGCAGTCTCCTATCTCTTATGTAAAGAGTTGCGATTGATATCAATCGCAAATAAATTCATTGTGTTGGGAACATATCAATCATATCGATATTCTCCCTCAAAATCGTGGTCGGTTGATTGCATGATAACATCCTCTTTTAACGGTCCTTTTCCTATGCCAAACGGAGCTTCCGCATACCCGTTATGATCGAATCAACAAGATGCATTCTCACCGAAACTGCCATTTTCAGGGATAGATATCGGTGTAGTATTTAACTCGGAAAGCGACGGAAACAGTGTCGTTTTAAAAAATGACACATTCATAGTGGTTTCTCCTCAAAGGCATGTCAAACAAACTCGTGAATATTCACTGAAGTCTTGGGTCATTCCAAGAAAAAAGGAAATAAGCAAGCAAACAGTGACGACGATGACGACGTCGCCGACATGTCTAATATTTTTTTGCAATACAAATATTGTTGGTTCTTGTTTTGTTTTTGTTTTGTTATTTATTGTAATATTTTACTATTATGTTGATTTGTCTTCAATTGTATTTGTCATTGTACTTTTTAATACAGGGCTCTCTTGAAAACAAAATGTATGTACTGAAGATACTACTCTGTATATAGAACAAACAATTATAATGAATAAATGAATAACAACGACAATCAAAACTACAACAACAACACAACTCGTAAAATGGGTAATGCACATGGGTATAGTTTCTAATTTTCCTAACTTTAAATGCATCTGAATCTGATACATGGATATCATCAAATCATATCCATCAAACGGACAATAGGGTCTAGCCGCTGACCCAGAAAACTATTTTCTAAATCGTCTGTATAAAAGGAATTTCCCGATAGCATACGGCCACAGATTGACTGTGTGGACTACCATTATTCTAATAGGGGTATATATTGTATGCCATTACACGAGAGACAAGATATGACGGACGCGATTTAGACGTTTATCCCAAGTGCGTTCAACTTGGACTTGAGGGCAAGAGGGTATTGGCGAAATTGAATAAAAATGGGACATAATTTGCTTTGGATGAAGGGGGAAATGGAAAAGGACAATACAACAGGTTACAGCAGTTATTATTCTGCAGTTTATATCCGACAGATGTTAGATTGGATAGATTGTGTTTGAGTTTGTTTTGTTCTTGTTTGTTTGTTTGTTTGTTTGTTTTGGTTACGAGGTTTTGTATTTGGAGGGTTTTTCAAAAGCATACAGATTAATTGTAAAATCTTGAGAAACGTGATTTCTCTAAATGCATGAGAACAAGTATTACTTGATTCCAATGTAATACTAGCTCATTTTACAATAATCATTTGTGACGTATTATTTGGGTTTGGTGTTATTATATAGGGTTATACGACTATTTATTCTACCAAAATTGTATAAGATTAATTTCGAGAGCCCATCATATTGCTACTATATCAGACCCCCCCCCCCCCCCTCCCCTTGAACAAAATTATAATCAATGACACTATACTAATTATATAAAGATTATAGAATAACATATCCCCTTTGTATTTCATATTTGATTTCTCTGAGCTTGTATCAACGAGAAAATCATAGGGAAAATTACGAGATTTTAATTCTCTTCAAAATTGAATGTTAGACACAAACGTTGACTCGATGTTTGTTTTTATTGGTCCTCTTTATAACCTTGATTCTTCAAATATATATTTGTCTATCGCTCCCAGCCCATACACTCCCAATGTTAAATAGAACATGAATGTACCTACCATCAAGGTCTTACTGATTGGCCAAACAAATACAGTGTACGGCTAAGAGGTGAATCTGCAACATCTATCATCATAATTTATTCTCTAGCGCATATAACAAAATTAGGCCTTCATAGTTTATGAGTAAGATCGCCCTGCCCTATTAAATCCCCACTGTACTACTTGTAGCTACTTGCTCCCTTTATGTAGAAAACAATGCCTAATCGGTGACCATTGGTCCCTCTTTTTCTTATGTTAATTGAGAGCTGTGTTGATAAGATAGCCACCTGTCAGTCACCACCATGGGTGGTCTAATCCCTCTTAGTCAAACTAGTACAGACGGCCCTTAAGTCATGATCAGCATAATTATGTTCCAAAATTACTTGGTCATCTATATTCAGCAATGAAAAGGATACAGAGTAACACAATACATAATTCTCTCAATGTTTATGTGAATATTTCGTCACTCTTCAGCCCGCAAATCACATGTCATAAACAGCACATAATACCCAAATTACGTTTTTTTTCTTCACCAGTGACTACACAGCGTAGCACATTCCTTCAGTTCTCCCAAATTGCATGTGCATGATCTGTCGCTCATCCTAAATCATATGTCATGAACAGTTACTGGATGAGTATTCATTTCATTGTAACTTTTCAACAAGTTCTTTTCTACCATTTCGAGGGATCAATCATTTGGATCCATCCGAAACTGAGCCACTTTACGGGGATTTGTATCCTGCTATTGGAATTTCAGATTCGCTGATTGCTTGAAGAAAAGAAAATGGCTGGAAATGAGAATCTTAGGCTGTCATCAAGAAGGCCGTTATAGTTATGTTTTGTCCATTGCAGCCGACGAGATATGTATTTCAATTTTTCACAAAGAAGACTTTCTAGACCCAAATGCATCTGATTTGATTTGCTTTAGTAAAACTTAGATGATATATTGCCAAGCCTAGTTAGAGTAGTGCTACAAATGATAAACATGAAATGTAACGGGGCGAGGAAAGGGGGTCGGGTTGGGTTATATGAAAGCTTTGAAGGAGACGTTTAACCTTTGAAGAGCGAGGAACATACATAATCTAGCCCATCAAACAAGATAATAAAATATAATAAATATTTTTATTTTCTCGTAAAGAAGGCTTCCCAAGCCCCAATACGTCCGATTTTATTTCCTTGCAAAATTTCGATGGTATATGGCCAATTTCTTCTAGAGCCCTGGGAAATATGGTTTATAACAAGGGCAATTGTTGATTAGGGTTATCTGAAGGCTATAAAAGACAAGTTTAACCTTTTGAAAAGCGAGCATCATACAGACGCTCGTCGCTCAAACGAGATAATCAGTCATAATCATTGGCATTAGAAAATGTTCGGAGCATTCAGGAAAGGGGTGCATGGGGGCCGCAGCTGACCGGCATGTACCCCATTAAAAACCAAGGTGGCATACCTTAAGAACAAAAAACACCAACAATATGTTAATTTATCATACAAATTGTGTTCCTACGCGCAATTCCACTTTTCGACCGAAAAGGCAACTCTAAAATTAGATAACACTTTACAAAAGTATTTTCATTCTTTATCCATCCATGTATTTATCAAATTATTGATCTATTTATTAATCGAATTAAATCTCTTTTTTCAGATAAGTTAAAATTCAATTAGCGCGAAGAACGTGATAACCTTCGTTCATTATATTTCAACTTTCGTGTAAGAAAATGTTGGGCCGTACCACCCCATAACGCTCTACAGTTACTGGCTCCGCCCCTGCCAGAACATGAGTAAAGACTGGCAGGTGGATCATTGCCATATGACTTACCTTAAGGTGATTAATCCCTGGCGGTTTTGGTTTTCTCTATCCAATCCGCTATGTGAATGATGGGGTCGGCCCGGCTTTCCAATTCAATTTACCAGCCAACAACTCTACCAGATCCAGAGCGAAGGTTGCTCCCGGTAAGTTTCGGTAACGGCCAGAGTCGTGTCAGGTTCTCTCGTTGACTATTTCTCCACTTCCTCGCCGATCTATAAATATTCGCAACAATCTTTGCTGATTTCACTCTTTCATAACTTTCGTGGTTGATCTTCTGTCTTTAACAAGTTATTTGCTGATTTCCAAACCGTCGCCACTGTAGTTGCAGAAATCGAAATCATCACCACTTTCGTTGCTGATTTAAAAATCTGCACACAGAATGTTCCTTTCGAAACAGTTAAACGGTCGCAAGAGAGTTCTTCGATATCAATGCTTAGTCACCAGAAAAGTTATCTATAGGAGATGTGGACTTAGTTTAAGTCCATTGGTCACTCTTTTACGATTTTCTTAGCAGATTTCCAAATCTTGTGGCAAAGGAAGCTCCTTTGAATACACTAAAATGATGCCCACATCATGCTTGATTGCCCGTAATCTCTACGTAGACTCCAGAAAGTAATCTAGAGTAGATGTTGACTTAGTTCTTGTTTCAGGCCGCTGAATTCATAAACATTATGCAATATGGAATCTCTAGCCAAATGTTGACAAATTTTACAATACGCCGATAGATTATGATGTCTGTCATTTTCTTTTCTGCACTTTCCTAAAAAATAATCGAAAAAATTACACCAAATATTTAGAGAGGACAATCGAAGAGCACCGTTACCTCCTCTTCAGGTGATAAGTTGACATCTGACAGATGTTTCCAAGCAGGGAATTTAATTAGCTAGTTGCGGATCAGAGCACCATGCAATCGCATTCGAGTCTAACGAGACAGAAGCGAAGGCTATTGCGAGTGCAGTGACACAATTTCAGACACCGCTAAACGCTCTCCTACGCTCGCGCACTGGCTTGGGTAATGACTAGGAGTGCGTGTAACAAGCTCCGCGGGAAACATGACTATTCTATTCGCTAGAGTGCGCGGAGGGAAAGAGAAAGGGAGAGAGTGAGAGAGAGAGAGAAAGAGAGAGAGAGAGTAATAAACGGAGACGGGGGGAGAGAGAGAGAGAGAGAGTGTGTGTGTGTGTGTGTGAGAGAGAGAGAGAGAGAGGGAGAGAGAGAGAGGGAGAGAGAGAGAGGGGAGGGGAGAGAGAAAGAGTAATAGACGGAGGCGGGCCGAAAGAGAGAGGGGGAGAAAGAGGGAGAAAAGAGTGAAAAGAGAGAGAGGGGAAGAGGGGAAGAAGAGAGAAGAGGCACAGGGAGAGAGATGAAGAGAAAGAGAGAGATGGTGAAACAGAGGGAGAGGAGAGAAACACAGAGAGGCTGAGAGTAAAGAGAGACAGAGGAAGAGAGTTAGAGAGAGGGAGTGCGTGTGTGGATGTGTGTGTACGCGCGTGCCTGTGGGTGTGTGCGATTATGCGTGCATGTGTGTATGAGGATTTGATAATAATGCGGCGTGATAAAGGTCATGCTCCAAAGGCAATTACAGGCTCCTGATTGGCTGTACATTTTATCACTCGTAAAGTTAAACGGTTACTGATTGGCCAAACGAATGCCATAAGTTATTAAGATGATCGATTGGTTGATTGAATGTTGATTCCTCTGCGTTGTGATATATGCATCCCTTTTTTGGGTTCCGGTGTATGTTATTATCATTTTATTTCGCTCGTTATTTCTGTCATAAGGTAAAACGGTTTCTGATTGTCAAACAAAAACCGTAAGTTTTCGTGATGATTGATTGGTTGATTGAATGTTGATCTGTCTATTATTTATTTCATTGGAATTGAATTGTAGCGACTGTAGGTGTCTCTCTGGGTTCGATCACTTTTACAAAACATATTCTTTATGCCATTTCTGTCTTATATCAAATCTGAACTCGGAGCAATTCGGAAAAAGAATTCATGCAATATATATATATATATATATATGACATTTGTGTGACATTTCCCATAGCAAATGCGGACGTAGAGAGTGAAATGGCAGCCGCAAACGATGTCCATACACCCCACTCTCTCCTCGCAGAACCGAGAACGTTCGTAGAGGGCCGGGGGATTCCGGAAATTAGGTCACTTGGGAATATGTAGGGAGATTTTTCGTCCTCCCCCTTTTAGACAAGCCCAGATCTGCCCCTGTTGAACAGTGTTTTGGCCTAAACAAAACATCAATCGAAACAGAATAGTAATAATAAGATCAAGTTATACACTGCGAAGTTTTCACAAAAGTCCTTACACTGCTACGTCACTGACAAATAACCACGATATATTAAAAAGGCTTTTGAAAACGATTGCATCTTCAACAAAACTTTGAAAACTTTGAAGGAATTTAATGCCTAGTATTAGTAAAGGACAAGAAGAAATTGGAAAGGCCACGTAAAATAGCACAACGCATAATTGTGATAGAATTAGCTTCTGTCGAGTCTCATTGTACTGAGCAAATTGTTGATAAGGTCTGTGCAATCATGAAAGACATTACCCATCCACTTCATTTATTTTGTTCATTTAATCGTTCTGGTATCCTACTTTGCCCCACCCCACCCCTAAACTTCTGCGTCGGAAATTAATTGTATGATTTGAAATACCAATGACCAAGGCTTAATTCTGAAACTCATGATTTGAAGTGCATTTGCTAATGACCATTTTTGTCGCTTCATTATCTTTTTCATGTATTTGTTCCTTAGTTTATTTATTTCATTCTATAAACGTGATGTATTTATTTCTTGTAATTTGTTGAATATGACTGTAACGCCAGTGGAAAACAATTTTTCTATGTAAATTGTTTGCAAAGACCAAATGAAATATCTTGTATCTTGTATCTTGTATAAATTATAAAGAGTTGAAATTATTACATAAGCATTAAAGAGTGGAAATGTTCATTTGAAAACTTGATATTTTGAACTAAACATGATTTAGAATGACGTTGGCAAATTCATAATCAGGCGTCTTTCATGGCTTAATCAACCATTCAAGTAATTGGGGAATAAACGCGTTCGTTACGGGGACAATTATAATTGTGGTATTTATATAACAGCTAGTAAGTTCAGCGAGAAAGTGTCCCGTTCGCACATTGCAAACGAAACAAAATAATTCTGGTTTAAAAAAGAAGATCGTGTGTGTTTATTAACAAGATTTTGTGAAGTAAATGTATGCTATATAACATATTCGTAAATTCTCGGGTTTATTTCCACGTTTACTATGCTAACATCTTTTTTCACGTCAGATGGTTTCTTCAACAAAAAAAAAATCTTCGAAAATTGACGCTACAATTCTAAATTTGCCCATAACGGCGAGATACTAAATATTTTGTGATGATTTAATTTCCTCAATAAGGCATTGAATTAGAATGGGCTTGTTCTTATCCTAGTGTGAATGCTCCATATAATGTTATACAGGGCCCGCTGGAAGAGCAGTTTCATAACTGAAGTGGCTACCCAGGGTAAATAAAACGTTATTATTATATTATTATTATTATCCACTAGTCAGAATTCATGTTTGTTTGCTATTCCACTCATGGTTGAGTGGTTTGATTGCTTTTATGTTGTTTTACGTGACTGACTACTAATTAGCAATGGTATGATTGTAACTTGTAAGTAAGGGACCTCTTTGAAGGACTTGGTATAATGAGGAATCATGCCTTTAATACCAAAGAGCATTATCGCATGGACTTGGCTTCGTACCCGGTACTTTCCAGTTATGTCTTAAAACCTATGTCTGAAGACCTCCATGCATGGTCACTGACAAGTTTGGTTCTAGGACACCTACCCCCCCCCCCCCCATGGACATCAAACCCCGGAGAACTATCATAGGGGGTAAATGTCCGGGGGATAGTTGTCCTTGGGGTAGTTGTCTGGGGGGTAGTTGTCCGCGGGGTATTTGTCCCGGGGGTAGTCATCATAGAGAGTGTTGGCCCTAGGGGTAGTTGTCCTAGGGGGTAGTTGGCTGGGGTAGTTATCCGGGGGGGGGGGGCGTCTTTCTTTTCGTACCACAGCGAGCCTGGATTCCAGTATGAACTCATTGTCATACATAAAAAGCTACGAAAGTTTGCAAAGAGGTCACAAACAATTAGACTTTGATTATTGATTGCTTTGCCTCACTATTTATAAAGGAACAAAACTGAGTAAATACTGAGAGTCAAACCCTCAAGTCAATTCCAAAGTTCTTTTAGTATCACGCTGTCCTTACCGATTGAGCTAACGATTGGTTGATGAAAGTTTGATTTGTATCATTACTATCACCCTATTAACAACCCTACCAGATTTTATGTGCGCATGCGCTGGTTTCCTTCGCGAGTGCGTATGCGCAGATTTCCTTCGCTAGCTCAATCTGGGCTCGCTGTGGTATGAAAAAAAGACGCTCACCGCCCCTCCTCTCCCTAATAGAATTTCGCCTTGAAGCAAACGAGTTATATTTGTGTATTTTGAGAGACACTCGACTCAACTAATTTTGAATTACAGTCGAATCTGTCTTTTTAGGCCAATTACGGGATACAGAAAAAAAAATCTAGTCAGGTTCTGCAAAACATTTTTTTTCTCGCAAGGGAGACAAAATGGCCACTATATATATGGGGTGTCCTTTATATAGAGTTGGCCACTAAGACCGGTTCGACTGTATTTATTATGTAAAAGATCGGTTGTAAAGATAAGCAAAATATTAAACAAATGAAGACAAAAAAAGTGTAAGTACTGAAACCATACGTTCTAATAATCGACACGACTCCCCCGATCTTTCTTTGCTTCCTACTCAGCTATTAATAATTTTCAACCAGACTCATTCGGCATGCATATAGTACTCTGTGGTATTTAAAAATCATTGTACATGTTTTATTATTGACTTTGTATACAATTCTATTTTCGTTGATTACGAAGTATAGCGGCTACAGCTCACAAGCCAAACAGCCCACTGGAGATCTACATGTTGGTATGATGGGCCTCTCAGTGAAAACTTATTGAGGGTTCATCTGCCCAATATTGTCGGTGATGTGGGCTGTTCGTCTACTAGACTACCTTTACAGGGGAGGTTGGGTCGTGGTAAACGTGATGATTTTGTAAACGTTCTGATTTTATTTACATGTATTGAGATGTTGCGAAAAAATAATAATGATAAAAATAATACAATAATAATATTAATAATAATAATTAAGTAATAAAAGTAATGATACAAAAAAGAAATTTATGATAATAGCATTGATAATAATATTAGCTACAATATTATCGGGCACGAATCCATCATATTGGGATTCTCAAGGCGCCTACAAAGCAATGCTATTACCCCGGCTTCATCACCATCATCACCATCATTATAATCATCATTATAATCATCTTACCATCGATCATTATCTACCTTCTTCTTTATCTTTTTTCCCCTTTCTGGATCATCATCTCCTTCTTCTCAATCATCTTCTTCTTCTTCTTCTTCTTGTCATGCATCATAGTAATTAATCTATCACTATATCATTATCGTCATATATATATCATATTTATTCCTTTATATCAAATTATTCCTGTATGTGTGTGCTTTCCTTATAAGAGTAGCATTTGTGTTTCTTGAATAATTTTGATAGTCCTAAAATATAAGCATTCAGGATCGTTTGGACATAGATAAGCTTCAGAATACATTCAGGACAGCTTACTTCACCTATTACGACTCAACATTACTCTTATTTGAGTCTAATCAACTCTTCGTATTTTGTCAAGATAGCCAAAAATGTTGTAATGTCTAGAGAGCGGGGAATGATGGGAAAGAATCATTTTTAGGCAATATCAAGACGATCCTCAACAAATCGACCTTCAATTTTTCGGTATTATCTTGAGCTGCTGACCTTTGTTGCATGATACAAGATCCATAGAGCCTTGAATGAAGGATGACGAGGACATACATCCGGATATGATGTGATAGGTTGGGAACTACGAATCACCGATTGCGTAGCTGGGGGGGGGGGGGGGGGGGTAAAAAGGAAACATTTTGTTGAGTCGAAGTGTATCTCCCCCTAAAGTGTATTCAGTTTATTAAAACGTTGCATAAAGAGGGGTGTCTCTCCCACACACTCTGCTTCCTCAATTGCATTGATTTTAAACATTTCATCATACTAGATATCGGTGCCCCCCCCCCCACACACACATGACACTAGGGCCCCTAAATTGGTGACCCGTATACCACGCTACTCTACTGGTAATTGCTGTTTAGACATCCTGAATTCGCTCTCTTGGAATTACCTTGATATGATCTGTTTTATGAATATGGTGCATGTTTCTGATGAATAGTGATAGCTTCTGCCAAGTACCGTATTCATCTCCTAAATCCATGAGCACGCCAGAGATGATTCGAGGTTTTTCGACAAATACCTTCCGGCGCCATCTGCCATGTTTGCTATGCTATGCAATTTCATACCGTTACTGGAAGTCCGAACTTCACCCCTGGACCAAGCACTGTTCATGCTGTAGGCTTACCTATCCCTCATCCGGAACCTAACCTAAGACCAAATTGCGACCCTAAGCCCTAGCATGCCATGTCCCGTCCCCAATCTTTATGACTTCGAAGAAACAAACCCCGACGAAAACTTCGCCGGAGCCATGGTCATCTAAAGGGGAAATATTATCAAAACTCATTTTCTACACTATTTTATTTTCTTCTCACGTTATACTCATTTCCTTCAAATGGGCAGAGGTTAGTGTTGTCGGGTACTCTTGTTTGTCAATACGGACACATAAAGACTCATGTCCAGGGTAAAAAAAACGCAAATTATCGAATCTGATCGTGTCTAGAGAAACCGAATTGCACCTATACTAGGCATAAAACCACTCACCCACACACAAACAAAAACCGTAAATGTTATTAACTTATTGGTGTACTTTCAATGATTCTGACTTTAAAATTTGCTTACATTTGAACATAAATCTATACAAAATTGTCGTTTGGGCCGAAAAGTGTCCAAAATGACCACGTTGGTGTCGATGGCCAAAGTGACCTAAACGTCAAGATTATGGTCAAAAAGAATACAGCTCTGCCCCGGATAAGCTTTTCAAACCTTCCCCACCAAAGGTTCTGATTTAAGCCCTTTACCTCCAGCATGTATACATATTATATATATTTATATATACATATAATATATGTATATACATGTACATGCTAAACACACAGAAATCCACGTGATTTTTATATTATATGCCTTATTTGTATATCTGTAATGAAATGTAGATATAAAAGGTAAATAGATACAACAGGATGAACAGTTTATTCTTTCTTACTAGAATATGTGAAGACAATACATTAGATCTTCTTTTTAAATTATGAAAAAAAATGTGGCTCAAAGTGTATGTTATAAAGATATGCGGAGATATCACATGGTATTCGGCCAACAGGCAGGTTATCATTTCTCAGAAACAAGGACCGTACACTGCTTGCGGCGAGTAAACATGAATCTAGAATAGTAGAAAGAAGTAGCAAAGTTGAAAATAAAGGATCCATAGAGATGTGTATACTTTTGTTGTTAATTTCTTTCTTCTTTTTTTTTTTTTCGTGTGGAATATACGTGCATCGTGATTATAAAATACCATAACAACATCTGAAAAAAAAAGAAGATCGAATAGTTTTCCTATGCTGATGAAGAATCTCTCTCTCTCTCTCTCTCTCTCTCTCTCTCTCTCTCTCTTTCCCTTCCTCCTTTGTTCTCTCGCTCTACCCCTCTCCCTTATGTATATATTTTTGTCTCTTTCTCTCATTCTTGTTCTCTCTCTCTCTCTCTCTCTCCGTCAACCCCTTTTTTTTCAATCTCGTTATCTGTATCCCTGGCTTTTTGTCTAATGTCTTTCTCTATCTCCATCTCCCTATCTCTCTTTATCAAACTAATACAATAACACTATAAATTTTGTCCGTTATGAATAAGCCCTCAAGAATAATTGCAGTAGATGTATGAATAGGAAAAAATTGCAACTTGAAATAGATCCTAATTGTGTTTTTAGGACCTGTGATACATTTTTTTTTTAAGAATTAGGCGATAACGTTTCGTACCTCTTCGCAAATAGTTGCATCTCAGATATTAGTATCCAAGAGATGAAAAACAAAATCACACCTTTTTCTACTTCTGATGTGCCAATCGCCGTATGCATAAGGTCTACATGACCTTTGGAATTTGTCTGACACAATATATGAACACACCAAATATTTATTAACTAATTTTAGACAGCAAACTGCTGCCAAGCTATGAAATATTTATATAAACAATGCTTACATGATGTAAGCTGGTCTGAGTATGAATCATTCCTGTATCAATATTGGTAAGATCATTAAGCTACATGCAACTGGAACGTTTGAAATCAGCAAATAAACAAAATTATGTACATGTCTCCGCGTTGAAAGACAGCATTGTTGATTTCATTCTTCTTCTTTATGTTCTTGAAATGATCTTGAAATGATATATATTAAGGTACGTTTTAAATGCTCGGTACGATGCCCCCGACTGAAAAGTTTTTATGTTTTAAGGGCCCACCGGTGTTATTTTGCATTTCAGAACAAGTATTTTGGCTGAAAAGGTTCGTTTGGTGTAGAAAACCCACTATGTATTTGTACATAACTACTACTCCTACTACTACTACTACGACGACGATGACGACGACGACGACTACTACTACTACTACTACTACTACTACTTCTACTACTTCTACTACTATTACATGTACTATACTACTACATGTACTGCTTCTACTACTACTACTACTACTACTACTACTACTACTGCTACTACTACTTCTACTACTTCTACTACTTCTACTTCTACTACTTCTACTACTATTACATGTAATATACTACTACATGTACTGCTTCTACTACTACTACTACTACTTCTTTTACTACTTCTACTACTTCTACTTCTACTACTTCTACTACCTCTACATGTAATATACTACTACATGTAATGATTCTACTACTACTACTACTACTACTACTACTACTTCTATTACTATAACATGTAATATACTACTACATGTACTGCTTCTACTACTACTACTACTACTACTACTACTACTTCTATTACATGTAATATACTACTACATGTACTGCTTCTACTACTACTACTACTCCCACTACTGCTTCTACTACTACTACTACTACTACTAATTCTACTACTTCTACTACTACTACTTCTACTACTATTTCATGTAATATACTACTACATGCACTGCTTCTACTACTACTACTACTGCTACTACTTCTACTACTTCTACTAATACTACTTCTACTACTACTACTTCTACTACTATTACATGTAATATACTACTACATGTACTGATTCTACTACTACTACTACTACTACTACTACTACTACTGCTACAACTTCTACTACTACTACTTCTACTACTATTACATGTAATATATACTACATGTACTGCTTCTAATACTACTACTACTACTACTACTACTACTTCTATTACATGTAATATACTACTACATGTACTGCTTCTACTACTACTACTACTACTACTACTACTACTACTGCTACCACTTTTACTACTGCTACTACTACCACTGCTTCTACTTGACACTACGGCTACTACTGCTGCTGCTTAAGCTATATACTACTATTTCTATATGTTTAAAAAATCGTAGATAATACAATTCCATGTTAGTGAGAAACTAAAATGTAATCGAAATATAAGAAAAAACAATGTACGAAACAAATATTATGTTTTCTTAATCTCAATATTGGATTTGGAATTTGGAATTACCCAAGCACCCAGATCTATCCGCTAGATTCATGTTATAGGGTGATGGTGTTTACCTTCTGGGAAATGAGATCATGAACGTTTAGGAGAATTACGTGATCCCTACCCACTTATGATATCCACTAATATGATATATTATGAATCATGTGACCTGAACACAATTAAGATCATATCCAGTTATGGTTGTGTTTCGTTCACCGAAATTGCATTAGATTCAACAGTTAAGTTGCCATTGTCGATTGGCCCTGGATATAATCAAAACCTTTTCAATCAGGTTTTGGGAAAGAGAGGGAGAGATAACTCGGTCGGTAAAGCAGTGGTCTCGTGTTCCGGTGACCCGGGTTCGAAACCAAGGCGATGCGCTAGTGCCCTTTGGTAAGGCATTAAGCCTCAATACCAGGTCCCTCGGAGAGGACCTAAAGCCGTCGGCCGTCTGGTTGCTTACTTACAAGTATTTATGCCTTCTTAGAAGTCAGGTCAAATAACCGCCACCATTCAATTAAAGGATCAGAAACTCATTGTGATAATTACTTTATTTGGGGCACCAGTGAGTATAAACTAATATTAATTTGCTTGATTTGTTTGCAGCGAATTATGAAGGCCCCTTAAACATTTAATAAATACGTTTCTAGACATAAACGAATGTCGACGACGAATATTACTAGATGACATGTACTATTAATCTAGTATTAGTTACGAGTTCCTTCTTCCACCACAATCCACACCACCGCCGGCCGCAATCACCGCTACGTATACTACTATAAAACATGCGTTTGGGAATTTTCGTTGTTTTATTTTTTGTTTTGTTACTAAATACAAACAATCAAATTAATATTTTAGTCTTGTTGTAACATTCCTATTCACAGAATAACGCAATTATGGCTGCAGCCCCCACCGTCAACCAACCAAGAAAGACATGCGGCTATTGCAAAAGCATTTTGAAGGAACTAAGGTACCTAGGATGCAACCATTCATTCTGCACTGAGTGCTTCATCATCCAAACCTCTTCTGCAGATAACACGTGCAGTATCACCTGTCCAACTTGCTTGAAGGTCACTTAACTATCTCTAGGAGAATTCCAATCCACGCTAAAGTCGTACGAGATAGCTGTTAGGTTCACCAAACTCTTTAATCCAAACACTTTGTCAGGCATGTCAGGTGAGTTCCATTTTTCATCGAGGATCCAAAGACCGGAGTGCGACACTTATCTGGGTGCGGCGAACATTAACATTCAATTGTCCACCTCCAATTCTTCTATAAATAAAATCCCGCAATTTTCCGACGATGAGGACAGTGTCGAGGAAAGAAATGATAAAGTTCAAAGTCACCAAAATCATGCCAGCCCGGACATACGTCACGTCCAGGGTATTGATCCAGGTGCCCCTTCGAAAAATCCGAATGACGAAAACAATCCATCGATTCATGACCCATCATTAACAGAAGAGCAATGTTGCTGTTGTAGCTATAATATTGTGCCGTTTAATTACTAACTAAATTACAATGCAACACGTTCGTTTGCAATCAATGGGTTAAGTACTCAAGTAGTCTCAAAGATTTTCATCTCATCCCCACCCATGTACTCTTGACTTTCTCCCCTCTCTCCCTCTCTCTCTCTCTCTTTCATTCTCTCTTTCTCTCTCTTCCCCTCTCTCTCTTTCTTTCCCCTCTCTCTCTCTCTTTCTCTATCCCTCATACATACGGTCAACCATTATGTGCCTTTTTAATGTATCCATTTGCCTATAATTATGCAATATTGCTAACATTATGCATTGTTACGGATCGTTCGAACATTGATGAATGAATAGATGAATCTTTATTATCTAATCTTAGACTGATGCCCCCCCCCCCCCGCCCAAAATAATAATTATAAAGCCTGCCAATAATAATGTGAGCAAAAAAAGAAGCATTTGTTTGTTCCAGTTGAATGCTATTCATGTGCAGAAAAAACCCACTGTCTGTCATTAGTCATTACTACAGGCAATGGGCCACCATATTTGACTTTGTCCGACCAAGTATCACGGAGAAGACTTTGAGGATGACATCGAGAAAGAAAATGAGGGAAAGGGGGGTATTATAAAGAAGGATCAATAAAGGAACTAGGCTCGCTCCGTTTCACATTGTCACTTGGAACTCCATAAGTTTATTTATTCAAATTTGCAGAAAAGATACGATGAATCAAAGGACTCAAAAATAAATGCACTTTTTATGCCATCAATAATGAATGCAACTCTTAAGTACATGTATTTAAAAGAGAGTTTTCCTTTCCTTTTCTCACAGTATGAATTATCCATTTATAAGATTACAACTTCATTCCATTCCAGAAGCCTGTGTGTCAACAGAATTCAAATAAATTATCTATCTTTAAATATACAATGTAACTTTTGTTGTGACAGTTGCACTTGAGATAACTTTATCACCCCAGTCATTTGTTTCTTGTACTATTGGTGCATGACATGAATACATATATATTTTTAGTAGCACTTCCCCAGGCAAGGTGCCTAGTATAGCGCCATATATTGATATTCACTTGATATTAAACACTCAGAAGGCTACATGAACATGGTTGTGTTGATGTTCAAGAATCCCCTTTTTGCTAGAGCATCAAGGAGAATGAAGTCATGATGTTGCAATAAGTCCGGCACAGAGGTTTTTTATTTTTATTTAAACATATTTGTGTCTTACACCCAGTAAATAAGATCGATTGATCGATCTGTATTGAAAAACAAGTCAGAAAAAATATTGGAACCAGCGGGATTTGAACCTGCATCTACTGCTTGCCGGGCAGCGACTCTACCACCAGGCCATCACTGGTCCATGGCACAGTCACGATGAACTAGAAACAAATACCTAAGCTCTCCTGATTCATTCTGACTTATTAGTATTCATTAGTCCGCCATAAGACAATAAATTGTATAAATCTTCTAACTCTAAATTTCACTTGCCCTCATGGGTTTCACAAACAACAACTTCATGCCCTGACCATCGTACTATTCGATTAAACAATTTAATACACTACAATTCATCATATCCATAATGTTTCCCCCGGCCAAAGGATTGATTTGCAAGCATATTTCATGTCTACCCAACTTTAAATTCTTCTAAATGCATAATAATATCCCTATTAAACTTAAGGTTCATCTGTGATTTTTTTTTAAAGAAGCTAATTTCAACTGGTTTGGGTAGGTATGGGTTTGGACAACTACCAACAAAAAGGAAGGATGGATAGAGGTTGGGGATAATTTTTTTATGAGAGGTCAAAGGTCAATGACCTCTGCACAATCACTAAAAATTGTATCTCAGCAACAAAATGTGGTATATAGATGATCTTGGTGTCAAAATGCACGGGATAACGAAAGAAGATGACATAGAATAACTACTGACCCTTAGAATAAAATTCTGACCTCCGGAAATGAGATCAAATGTCAAAAACTATTTTATCACTAAAATGTCACAAATTGTTTTTCTTTCAATATATTACTAAAAATAGATATTTCATAATATTTCTGGAAGTTTCGAAATGTCCTTTTTAATTTTATATGCGCCATATTCACAATTTGTTTAACGCCGGCCACGGGCAAGTCAATGTACATGTATTCAGTACAAACAGACTCCTGTACATGTACCCAAATGAAAATGTCCATTTCAATATTTGCTCATTATATATGCTTGAGCTCTGACAGTAAAATATTTGTTATACTTCTATGACACATCCATGAAATTACTTAATGTTCAATGCAGCGAATTAAAACTCACTTCATTGGCAACAATCTAGCGCCACAGATTTCTAGCTTTCGTCTCCCTACAACTACTCACATATTGCTCCGGTTGTCTCATTTTCGCTCGCTGAAACAAACGTAGCTAGTTCGCCGTCACTACCAAACTAGAATGTTCCACTATATTGCAGGGCGTATATGCCATTGGGTATGATGTGTGAACCGGGTGTGCGGACATGGTGTGTTGTGGAGGGGAAGTGAGAGTGTTCATTTGTGTGGTAATTGTTTGTGTGTCAACAATTCAAGACTAATACATGACAGATGGCTAATCATAAATCTACAATGACGAGTAAACTGTGTACATCACAGTCCACAGATAAATGTACCTTGAACGTATAAAGCACACGGCAATTGGCGGATCAGCCGACACTTGATAGTGATTTTGTATGTGAGATTGCTCTGCTACATATAAAATACAAGAACCTTTTCCATATCTTTAAACTATCATTGATATCTGATAATTAAACAGTTAGTAAAATAAACCTACCAAACTACATAATACAATGAAATACTTGACTGAATGTAGGGAAGTTTGATGTGGTGCACAATTGCACCCCCTCTGTAAATAATCGAATAGTCCATGGCGTTCATGAATATTCATGTTTTTGCTTACCTCGGCAAAATGCTTGCCTGTACTAAATGGAAAAATTACAGTGGAGGGGGGGGGGGGGGGGGGGGGTTGGCTGAAATGGACATAATTAACAAATCAGATCTGATCTATGATAATTCATGCTCGTTATCCTTCGTGTGCTTGACTTATTACCTTACAATCGAGTGGCAAATTGCGTCCAAAGTTCGACTTGTTGCACATGTGTTAAATAGGCAATGGCGAGCTGGCGACCTATTTTGACCAAATTACGGTGGGTAAACTTTTAAAGGTCAACAGGACATGAGGGTTCCAATGAAAGAGCTGGTGTCAACGTACATCGGGGTGGATGTGCTTTTCGTTTAAACAAAAAATGATTTTTTTTTTTTTTTTTTAACGATTTTTTTTTTGTGTGTAAAAGTCCAAAGGCTAACATGTTAGGCTACTGGACTCTGACGATAGGGGGCGTTGTCAAATGAGACTAAACCGAGCTACATGGTCTGCTTACCAACGTAATATGGTGTATTTAAAGCTAAAGCATACGGTGTTTTCAAACTGACTCCAAAACCTACGGTGTTTTCACACTGACCTCCCACGAAGAATAAAATAATAAAATAAAAACTAGACTTGAATTCGTCACGAAGACGAATAAGGTGGTCTGTCTAAGTCTTATGGTAGATTTGAGAATGGGAGAAGTTATATAGACATGTAAACAATGATGATGATGATGATGATGATGATCTTGATAGTAATGGTGATGACGATGATGACGATGATAATGATAATGTTGATGATGACGATGATGATGTTGATGATCATGATCATGATCATGATGATATTGATGATGATGATGATCATGCTGACATCTGATTGAAAAAATGAGGGGGATGTAGATAGCATATAGTTTCAGCTACATTATACTAAAAAATCAACAAAAAACAAGCGGAAATAACGGCGATATTGCTCGCAAAAGACAGGAATGTAGAATCCAGATTTAAAACTAGACATATAATACTTGTTTGGAACAAGTATAGGTGGGCTGGTCAACTAAAACTTGAGACAAAATAGAGCAAAAATAAGCGACATACTGCTTACAAATTCTTAAAAAACAATATCATGTAGATTCATAACGTGAACTAGATTTACCTTCTATAGGCATAACACGCAAATTATGAAGTTTTTGAAATGAGGCCTTTAATCAAAATTTTCACCATGATGACGTCATCAAAATGAAAAATGGTTATTACTGCGCTTGTAGAGAATTCTCTTAGCTACAACATATCGAAATTTTGAAGAAAATTGATCAATATTTACAGAGATACAATCAATTTTACATCAATATGCTGACGTCATAATATGCAAATTCGTATTTTGAGTTCCAAGGCCATTGTGATGATGTCACGATACACTTAATGGCAAAATGAGACATGGAATCATATCTCCGACTCATACTTTATCTAAATATGAAAAAAAATTGAAGGTCACGGTTCATTCCAAAGAGCTATAATGGGTTTTGTATAGGCATGTTCTTGCCCATATATGCTATGTATTAAAAGAGCTCGCGCGCACGGTCATTTATCTTGAATTACGCTCATCTTGTTATTAATGGTCATAAAGAGATAAACATGGTATCAAATTCCTCGAAAAAATATGAGAAATATGATAAAAGAAAAAAAAATGGCGATTCTATGATTTTTAATGGTGTTACGCGCGAAAACGCGCGCGCATGCTCGTACGCGCGATTTTTTATAAAATGCTTAAAATGACCTGAAACGTATGCAAATAAAATTTGAGACGATTTTGAGCATTTTAAAATTTTGCGGGTGCACTGACGCGCGGACGTACGCATGCGCGCGCGTTTTTTGACCTAAAATTGACCGGACGGATATTGACCTTGATCATGATAAATATGAATGAGAATTACCTTTTGGTTATGAAGATATGATCATGAGTTTATTTTCAGAAAATTTCACAAAATGGCGCCTAGATGACGTCATTAATCAAGGTCAAGGTTGAAAACCTTACTGTGTTTTGTCCATATGCCTATACATATGTGTGCCAAATTTCAAGTGATTTGATTTAGACAATTTCAAGTTATCTTGCTAACAAAAAAGTGGCGAGAATTAAGAAAAATAAATAAATAAAAATAAACTAGACATATAATACTTGTTTGGAACAAGTATAGGTGGGCTGGTCAACTAAAATTTGAGACAAAATAGAGCAAAAATAAGCGACATACTGCTTACAAATTCTTAAAATACAATATCATGTAGATTCATAACGTGAACTAAATTCACCTTCTATAGGCATAACACGCAAATTATGAAGTTTTTGACATGAGGCCTTTAATCAAAATTTTTACTATGATGACGTCATCAAAATGAAAAATAGTTATTACTGCGCTTGTAGAGAATTGTCTTAGCTACAACATATCGAAATTTTGAAGAAAATTGATCAATATTTACAGAGATACAATCAATTTTACATAAATATGCTGACGTCATAATATGCAAATTCGTATTTTAAGTTCCAAGGCCATTGTGATGATGTCACGATACATTTAATGGCCAAATGAGACATGGAATCATATTTCCGACTCATACTCTATCTAAATATGAAAAAAAATTGAGGATCCCGGTGCATTCCAAAGGGCTATAACGGATTTTGTATAGGCATGTTTTTGCCCATATATGCTATGTATTAAAAGAGCTCGCGCGCACTGACATTTATCTTGAATTTACGCTCATCTTGTTAATAATGGTCATAAAGAGATAAACATGGTATCAAATTCCTTGAAAATATATGAGAAATATCAAGAAAGAAAAAAAAATGGCGATTCTATGTTTTGTAATGGTGTTACGCGCGAAAACGCGCGCGCATGCTCGTACGCGCGATTTTGTATAAAATGCTTAATATGACCTGAAACGTATGCAAAATAAATTTTAGACGATTCTGAGCATTTAAAAATTTTGCGCGCGCACTGACGCGCGGACGTACGCGCACGCGCGCGTTTTTTGACCTGAAATTAACCGGACTGATATTGACCTTAATCATGATAAATATGAATGAAAAATACCTTTTGGTTATGAAGATATGATCATGAGATGATTTTCAGAAAATTTCACAAAATGGCGCCTAGATGACGTCATCAGTGAAGGTCAAGGTTGAAACCCTCACCGTGTCTTGTCCATATGCCTATACATATGTGTGCCAAATATCAAAGCATTTTATTGAACCATTTCAAAGTTATCTTGCTAACAAAAAAGTGGGTCAAAATAAGAAAAATAAATAAATAATAATAATAAACTAGACATATAATACTTGTTTGGAACAAGTATAGGTGGGCTGGTCAACTAACATTTGAGACAAAATAGAGCAAAAATAAGCGACATACTGCTTACAAATTCTTAAAAAACAATATCATGTAGATTCATAACGTGAACTAAATTCACCTTCTATAGGCATAACACGCAAATTATGAAGTTTTTGACATGAGGCCTTTAATCAAAATTTTCACTATGATGACGTCATCAAAAAGAAAAATGGTTATTACTGCGCTTGTAGAGAATTGTCTTAGCTACAACATATCGAAATTTTGAAGAAAAATGATCAATATTTACAGAGATACAATCAATTTTACATAAATATGCTGACGTCATAATATGCAATTTCGTATTTTGAGTTCCAAGGTCATTGTGATGATGTCACGATACACTTAATGGCCAAATGAGACATGAAATCATATTTCCGACTCATACTCTATCTAAATATGAAAAAAATTTGAGGATCCCGGTACATTTCAAAGAGCTATAACGGATTTTGTATAGGCATGTTTTTGCCCATATATGCTATGTATTAAAAGAGCTCTCGCGCACTGACATTTATCTTGAATTTACGCTCATCTTGTTCATAATGGTCATAAAGAGATAAACATGGTATCAAATTCCTTGAAAAAATATGAGAAATATCATGAAAGAAAAAAAAATGGCGATTCTATGTTTTGTAATGGTGTTACGCGCGAAAACGCGCGCGCATGCTCATACGCGCGATTTTTTATAAAATGCTTAAAATGACCTGAAACGTATGCAAAATAAATTTGAGACGATTTTGAGCATTTAAAAATTTTGCGCGCGCATTGACGCGCGGACGTACGCGCACACGCGCGTTTTTTGACCTGAAATTGACTGGACTGATATTGACCTTGATCATAATAAATATGAATGAGAAATACCTTTTGGTTTTGAAGATATGATCATGAGATGATTTTCAGAAAATTTCACAAAATGGCGCCTAGATGACGTCATCAGTCAAGGTCAAGGTTGAAAACCTTACCGTGTCTTGTCCATATGCCTATACATATGTGTGTCAAATATCAAAGCATTTGATTGAACCATTTCAAAGTTATCTTGCTAACAAAAAAGTGGCAAGAATTAAGAAAAATAAATAAATAATAAATAATAAATAAATAAAGGCAATTTTAACAAAAATATAAGGTGGTCTGTATTAGATACAGCCCACCTGATAAATAAAGGCAATTTTAACAAAAATATAAGGTGGTCTGTATTAGATACAGCCCACCTGATAAGTCATCTCCCATAAGTATTACAAGCAAAAAGTAATGGATCAAGTGATAATAGGGTAATAATAAATTAAATATAGTTGTTTATTACATTATTTGCGATTCTACGTGTTTTAATATTCAAATGAGATGGTACAGTGAAAGGTCAAAAAGAAAAAAAAGTGAAGAAAAAAAATTGTTGGAGACGCCCGGACTCGAACCAGGGACCTCGAGGTCGGAAGTCAAGTGCGTTACCGATATACCAAAACATTTCACATAGAGATTACACGTAAACGGAAAATGGAATTCTCAAATCCCACTTTGTAAGTGAAATATGAGCATGATCCTGGCATCTGATCGAAAAATAAAGGCAACACTTGTGATAGCTTATTGTCTCAGCTACAACATACTCAAAGCTCAGCGTAAACAAAGATAAAACGACGGAGATATTGCTCGCGAAAGACGAGAATGTAGAATCCAGTTTTGAGAAAAAGTCATGTCCCATAGAGAATACTTGCAAAATGTGAAAAATTGACATGCCTCCTTTAATCTTAAAAATACGCCATGATGCTTTTGTCAAAATGAAATATCGTGGCGTTTGCATTTGTAGAAAATATTCTCAGGTAGAACATATCAAAATTTGAAAGAAAATTGATCAACATTTACAGAGATACAATCAATTTTCCAAAAATCTGCTGACGTCATAATATGAAAATTGAAATTTTGAGTTTGGAGGCTATTATGATGACGTCATGAGTTAATTGAGGGTCAAGTGAGACATGAAATCATATTTCCAACTCATGCTTTTTCCAACAATGATATAAAAGTTGGGGTCAATTGACTCTCTGAAGAGCTATTTTGATTTTTAAAATGGGATGTTTTTTATCAAATTTGCATTATATTGCCCATAGCAGCCCGCGCGGATTTTGAACTTTGACGCGCGCTCACGGCCTTATAAAAGGTCAAGAGTGACTGAAATTAATGTAAATTGTCATTTATGGTAAGAGAAATCTAAATAATGTAAACAATTTGAATTTGACCTTTTCCGCGCGTTATGAGCGCGCGCAACGCGCGCGGTGACACTTACGGACGGAAAATTTTGAAATGCTTAAAATGACCTGATTCGTACTCTCCTTTAATAGTTAAGTAATTTTGAGCATTTAAAAATGTTGACGCGCGCGTACGTGCGCGTCATGACCTTTATGTGACCTTTGATGACATGACTTGTTGACCCTTGACCTGAAGTATATGTGATATGAATATGAATGACCTTTGCTTATGCATCATGAAGATATGATGGATAACGTGATTTCACAAAATGGCGCCTGGATGACGTCACGATGACCTGATGACCTTGAAAAGGTTAATTTGACTTGAAATCATAGGGCTTGATGACTGACAGAAATTTGAAGGCAATTGACCATGTTGATTTCGAGTAAACGTGTGGACAAAAAAGTGTACGGAAGAAATAAAAATAAAGAATAAAGAAAGAATAAAGAAAGAATGAAAGAAAATTCTAACGAAATCAATAGGTGATCTGTCGTTGACAGACCACCTAATAAGATTAATTTTGCTCAACAAACCAAACGTCGTTTTTGTTTTCAATAAATATTCCACAGCCTCTAGATGGTCCAATGTTGGAAGCATACGCGATCTGAGTGGTGCATGGCCTGAAAATTGACTTTTCATTAACTTTACTTTAATTACAGCTCAAAATTATCGTGAAATGGGACGTCGGCTATTCCATTCGATTTCACTGAAAGATAATGAAGGACTTATAATGATAATAACAATAATAATAATAATGATGACAATAATAATAATAATGGTAATAATAATTGGATTTTCCAGAGATCACGAATTGTAGACATAGTTGCATCTCAAATATTGACTATTATCCAAGAGATGAACAAAAATCACACCTTTTTTACGACTGATGTGACAATCGCCTTATGCATAAGGTCTACATGACCTTTGGAATTTGTATGACATGATATTTATGAGAACACTAAATATTAAGTAACTAATTTTAGACAGCAAACTGCTGCCAAGCTATTAAATATTGATATCAAATATTGCTCACATGATGTAAGCTTTCTTGCTGAAGTTTTAAATCATAATATGGAATTTGGAATTACCCAAGCACCAAAATCTATTCTCTAGATTTATGTTATTGGGTGATGGTGTTTACATTCTGAGAAATGAGATCTTGAACGTTTAGGGGCATTACGTGATCTGTACCCACTTATGATTATACCAAGTTATGATATATTTTGAATCATGTGACCTGTATAAAGTTATGATTGTGTTTCGTTCACCAAATTGAGCACACTTTGTCCACACAGCAAATTCAACCGCACATTTCACCTGCCATCGTCGACTGACGCTGGATATAATAACAACCTGGTGAATAGGATCAGAAACTCATTGTGATAAAAACTTATTTGGAACACGAGTGAGTAGAAATTAATACCAATTTGCTTGATTTATTTGCAGCGAATTAAATGGAAATCCTTAAAATTGACTATATAGGCTTCTAGACTTTATGAACGAAGCTGACGTAGAAGCGTGTGCTGTACACTCCTACTATTCTACCAAAATACACCTACTCCAACTACGACGATGAATATTACTATACTATACTAACTGCTCCCACTAATAATTCTTCTGCTACTACTACCACCGCCAGCAACACATCATCATCTCTACTATTACCTCTACTATAATGTACTATTTATACTACAACTGCTGATACTAATGCGAAGCAAATAATTACCGTTGGTGAAGGTGATGGGACAAAATATCACTTCCGAGGCGATCTGGATGTAGCTATCTTTCCGAAGCGAAGCTGAGGAAAGATAGCGTAAACATTCAGATCGCCGTATAATACTCATTATACTACTTCTATCACTACCACCACCGACCACCACCACTACTTCTACTACTACAAAACATCATGCGTGTGGGATTATTTTTGTAATTATAATTTGTGGGTCTTTGTTGTGGAGGTGATGGGAGTACTAAAACAAATAGTGAAATGAATATATCAGTCTTTGTGTAACATTTTCATTCACAGATCAACGCAATTATGGCCGCAGCCGGCACCTTTTCGCCCAACCAAACCGAAATAAAAGAGATTCTAAAATGTGACATGTGCAAACGCATCTGGAATGAACCAAGGTACCTAGGGTGCCACCATACATTCTGCACAGAGTGCATCACCGAACAAATAACCCCTTCAGAATCTTCAGATAACAGCTACAATATGATTTGTCCAACCTGCTTAAAGGTCACTCACCTATCTCTAAGAGACGTCCGATCCGTCCTGAAGTCGAACAAGATAGCCGGTGGGATCGTCAAGCTCCTGAAACTCAACACTCCGCAAGGCATGTCAGGTGAGGCCCATTCATCGAGCATCCAAAGCTGGGAACGCGAGACTAAGCTTGGTGCAGCGAACAGTATTCTTAAATCGTCCGTTCCCGAGTCTCCTATAAAAGAAATCTCGCATTTGTGTGACTTTGAGGGCAGCGTCGAGGTAACGAATGATAAAGTGCTGCTACGTCTCCAAAGTCAAGACGGCCAACAAAAAAGTTACGTACAGAAAAGTCTCGTTGAGGAAATTATCCCTTCAAAAAATCCGACTGACGAAAGCACGACATTGATTCGTGGTCAAGCATCAACAGAAAAAGATGATAAGTGTCATTGCAGTCCCTGCTGTAGTAAATGTAATTTGATATAATAATCATTGCATACATGATTTTGTGCATTATCCTTTTCAAATACTTTATCCAGGAGGTATAGCTTTACTCTTATCCCTGGCTTCCTCTGGATGGAGTTATCACCATATTTGTCCACGTCATAATTATGTAGTACATCACCTTGCAAGACAAGATTTGAAGTGGTGAATTTTGGTACTTTCCAATTTTGCTCATAATTCTTTCTACTTTGGGAGTCGGAGATCAACAGTACTAAACTGCCTGTGAATCTTTCATCTTTAATCTTAGACTGCTCCCCCAGATAATAATGATCTAGTCTGCCACGAATTGTTGTTGTTCAATTGTAATGCTATACATATACAACATTTGATTTATATAGCACCATTTCTAGAAATTAAGAATTTTAGAGGCATGTTTTCAGATGTTTTCTGAAGAAGTCCAGTGAAGTTCTATTTCTCAGAAATGCAGGTTGTTTGTTCCATAGGCATGTGGCAACGGATTGAAATGATTTGAAGCCAACCTGTTATCAGGATTTGGGTTTGAGAAGGGAAAGGAACTGATGTAGATCGATTTAAGTGAACCGTGTTGTTTAAAATTATGTCAAAATATGTTTGATAATAATTATACCGCAATAGAAGATACGGCTTTTCTCGTTACTCGTTTATGTAGATGCAAATGCTATTCACATTATGTTCACATCTATTGCAAAGCCAAAGGGTTAATTTGTGCCTAAAGACTAGTCTGTTTCTACTCCCTGTCTTCATATCTGCTTATACAACACTTTTGTATTATTGCGTTACCATGTTAATCATTTATAGTATTTTAGGAAAAAGAAAGGCTTCATGAGAGTGATTAGCAGGGAAACAAGAGATGAAGAGAGAGAGAGGAGAGAGGGGGAGGATGAGGAATATGTATTAATTAAAAAGCCTACAGAGATGATTCATTGTCAGTCCATCGTTTATATAATGACATGATCCATAAGACACCACGGTCCAGACCTATGGAATTCTCTTCCAGAATCTATTAAATTATGTTGCTCCATCTTCTCATTTAAGGCCAAAGTTAAAACGATGCTACATGTATCATCAGAATATTCAAGGTAAAATGTATGTGTCAACTCTTCAATCTTTATCATGAAATGATCTCTTCCTTCTTTCGGATCATCATCATCATTATCATCATCATCATCATCCTCAATTGCGTTGTATCATCACGGTGATGTTTTCAGACTCGTTTTTTAAATTTATATATTCTATTCAGTATTTGAATGAATTATATCAAAGATAGCAACAAAGTAAGTTTCATGCAAAAGAAAGCGAAATAATTGTTTGAGGATTCTTTATATGGGTATGTCCTATTCCGAAATGAATACTATCAGTATTAGGATCAGGACTACTTGTACGGGGGGTTAAAAGGGGTGAATTTTAAACTGTTTGTTAAGACACAACGTATATTAACGTGGTTAACACATTTATTGTATGTAGAACAAAATGTTGAATGGAAACTGTACTTTGATTATTGTTTAAGAACAGGAGGGGAAGATTTTTGTTTTTTATGTATTATAATTCCAAATTAACAATGACACCAATTTATATAGAAATAATGGAGGCTCGGCAGAATATAGGTTAAAATAGAAACTCTGAAAGTGAAGTTAATCGAGTGATATTTGATTATAATAAAAATAATATTATTTGTATAAAAGATAAAATCTTTTTGTATGGTGAATTGTTTGATTAAGGAATATGCCATGTAAACCATATTTATGGTAATGATCATGTAGTAGTTTCGGTCGTTTAATACCTGACTGCTAAGAAAGCATAAATGCTTGTTAAGAAACCAGTTGAAACCGGTCGCTCATTTTCAGTGTCTTGGGATTAATGCGAATCAATTGCTTCATTATTCATGTTATACCATCTATTTTGGAGACTGCAATAAATCCTTTTGCTTAATTGAACTAGTTGATTATTTGAATTTTTAATATAAACTTGAATATTTCAGGGAAAATAAACAATATATATATGTTTTGTCAAAGATTTACGTGAATTGTATTACTTACTATTGGATGGTTATAGCAAATTTGACTTAACAGATAAAAAAAGAAGTGAACTTCTTGTCAGAGCAAGGAGCACAAGTCTGCACAACACTATTAGGAAACACAGCAAAATTCACTTTGTATTACACGTAGTCTTTTACGCTAAAGAACAAAGAAAGAAGTTCGTTGTTTTTCTAAGGACAGTTTCTGATCATTTTGTCCCAAAAGAGCTTTTTATTTTAAATTGTGTGAAGGTCAAACAGCTATGATAATTTATTATGTAACTTTTCGATTTAGTTGAATTAAGGTATATGAAGAGGAGAGATATATTTTAAAGTTTGTCGCCGCGTACTTCGAATAGAATTAAGTATGTGAATAATATCATAAATTTGTAGAAATAAACGACTTTTAAATTAAGGGAGTAAGTATCCAGTTTTAAGATACAACTAAATATTACTGATTTTGTAGAGTAGGAAAAGAACTTGACGATCAAGTTAAGGAGATTGTCGTTGCATTTACAAAAATGGGAAGAATTAGAAGTGAAAATCAATGTTTGGGGTGTGTGTGGGGGAGGGGTAGGGGCTTTGGGGGTGTGTAGGGATGTTCTTGAGTGTGAGTGAATGTTATTGTGGTGTGCACACGTATGTGAGTGTACATGTGTACGCCACGTGTGAGGATGAGTGAGTTAAGGAGGGTAGTGGGCTCTGTTTGGGGTTAGGGAGCAATTTATGAACTGTATATGTTTTAAGTTAATGGAATTATGTTATTATCATTATGAAAATATAAAAAATAGAAGAATTATTTGTATTGTTTGAAAATTGAATGAAATAAAAAATAAAAAATAAATTACAGAAAAACAATGTGGCTCTGTGATTTTGCATATCACCCCTACTCCCTTATCAACAAATCTTGATAGTCCAGAGTACATATACCGCATACTTAGGCCAAACAAAAATTATTTGGTTGTCCTCGACCGCCCGCTCATCATTTTCGGCCCGCTCGTATTTCTTTTTTGAGTGTGTGTGAATAATATATATTTTTTCGAGTATTTTTAAACTCCAAACATACCATTTTATGCATGTTACAAGGATTAAAAAAAACGTCCCGTCGCCAATTTGGTCACTCAGTAGCTGTTCTGTCTTTATATAATAGAGTAGAGGAGGGAGTTTTTCGGCCGGGTGGCAATTTTTGGCGGGTCCGTTGTATGCACGGTAAAATCACTTTAAAATACATAGCATAATAGCATATCACACACATACAATACATATCGGAGTCACAGGAGAACCACATTTGCCATGGAAAATGTATACAAATGTATCCATGTAGCCATGGCAATTCATGATTTTGTTCTGGGATTCTTTTTGTGTTCAAATAATAATAACATTGGCTTCATAATTTGAACGAAAAATGTAAATAAATAGGAAGTAAAGAGTCAAAATGAAGGGAAGAAAACAAACCATGAGATGAAGAAAAAAAAAAAAAAAAAAAAAATCCGCCCACCCGCCCGCCCCTACTCCAGAAAAGCAATCGAGGACAACCAATTTTGTTGTTGGCCCTAACAAACTCTCTTCCTCTCAGCATCTTGGCGGCGCCCTATGTCTACCGAAGTAGCTGTCGTAGCAACAAGTCGCCTTCATTCTGTGCGATTGTATGCAGATAAAGTTCCACAGGAGTTCAGATAAAGTATGTATACACGTGTGCGCAAAGGCGTTACCAGGGGCACAATGGGAACACGCCAATCACCCCCCAACTCCCCTGATCGGCTAAAAACTCATGCACGGAACGTATTAGGGGTTAACACCTAAATCCCACCACATCTTGGTCGTGCTAGTGCAATGTTTCTCTGTTGATTTGGAGTTTGTTTCCCTATCCCTCCCCTCTGTGCCCCTTCCCCTCTGTGCCCCCTCCCCTCTGTGCCCCCCCCCCCTGTTCTGATTTATAAGTCTGGCGAATCAATCATGAGTGTGTGAGACGGGTAATGACTGTATCGATCATTCAGTACGTTGAACTTGCCATGGAAGCGCTCGTGCCATTCATTTAATGCCAACTCCATTATAAGATCATGATGGATTTGTTTGCGTTCTCAGTGAAGTATTTGTCCTACTATACTAATGCTGCCATTGATATTTGTTTACCACAATGTGGTCAGTTATTTGACACTCGATCAGGCTGCAGGATTTCGTACGCAAACAGACACGGCTCTAATGGACATGGGTGCTATATTTTGAAGAAAAAAAGAAATTGCATTATTAAACTCGGGACGTTTTTTACCTATTTTCAATAATGTATTAAAAATATTTTTTTCTCTACTCTAAAAATAACTTATTTTTATTTGATCAAAAGTTAATTGATTGGTGTTTTTCCTCTTGAAGAGTGGAGGTATATTAGTTTTGTACAGATCACCCCTTCATCTTTCTGGATTCACCATTTACGCCAGTGGTTCCCACATATTTGGGGGCCCTGTTTCATGTTTTCTTGAAGGGAGGAAACATGGACAAGGATAGATGGGAAAAAAGATCTCTACAGCTAGAAAGAGAGATGAGCGCGCGAGTGTGTGCGTGTATGTGTGAATGTGCCATTGAATAGATGAGGACGTTTAAAAGAAAAAGCCGGTAAAAGAGAGATGGAGAGATAGACGTGGAAAAAGAAAATGATAGAGAGTAGAAGAAGAAGAGAAAAATTTAAATTTTCCTCCCTGGGATTGAATACCCTACCATGAGCAGCTGGAAATGGAGCGACATATAGAGAGAAGGATGCGGGCCATAGAAAGACAGACAGACAGAGGGGTGTGAGTCGTTACCACCCTCTATACATATATTTATGAAGAGGTTTGTTCGTGATTATTTTCGCTCACCAGTGGCGGATCCAGGCGGGGGGGGGGGCCGCCCCCCTCCCCCTTGGGGAAAAAAACGTGTAAAAACACGTTAACTTTACCCTTTTTTTGAGATGGGCCCCCTCCCCTGGCGCTCAAGGGGGGGGGGGGTGCAGTTTTCCAAATTTTCGGGACCAAAAAAAATGAGTGCTCACTTCATATTTGTCTCTCCTTATCTCTCTACCCTGCTCTCTTATCTACTTTGCCTTCCAAACACCCGTTTTTCTTTCTCTATCCCCTCTCGCCCTCTTAGGCTTTCTCTATCTCTCCTTCTTGTCTCTCAGTATCTCAGTGTCTCCCTCTCTCTCTTCCCCTTTCTCCCCCCCTTCTCCCCTCTCTCTCTCTCTCTCTCTCTCTCTCTCTATCCCCCTCTCTCTCTCTCTCTCTCTCCCGCATCTTTTTCTCTATTATAATAGTCTTATTCAGAACTTTCCGTCGGCTCGATGAGTTTTGGTGAGGTATGTAAAGTTAGGTTACATATTTCGGTTGCAGTCAAGCTGAAGAAAGGCCCTCTTTACAAAATATCTTGAATATCTGTCGAGACCATCTTCCCCCCTCTTGCCGAGTGCAAGGTAAACATGTTCGACAAAGAAGAAATCCAATTACATCATCGCTTGACCGTGTGAGTATATTTCGTCTGTTTACCCACTAAAATATCTCAGTTCACTGCTCTATTGTACGAATCATGTTCTTCACAAATTGTTCAATGAAAGGAATATTGACACAGAGCTCACAAAGGTATGTCGTCAAATATTATGAGCAGTTAAATTGTCAACACTCTATTCTTTATTCATAAAATAATCATTATTCTTCATGTCTTACGGATTCGCCTAAAAGGTGCGCCCAATGAAATAACATAATGGGGTGTTTCGTACATTGTATGTCATCTGAGTATGAACAAAAATAAAGTGAATACATTCGCCCATTTATACATATACATTTTAACCAAAACAAATGAATCAAATGAATTCCTCTACGTCTACGTGGAGACTTAGTAGGGAGTGGTCGTCTATATGTGACGTGACATCGAGCATGCTATAGAGGTGAAAAGGAATGGTATGAAATGGAGTATCTCCAATGAACACGATAAATGACGATCGTTGATGCTGCCTTTTCCAATAAAAGTGAAAATGTCAGTACACAGACAGAAAAGGGGCATTTAAAGGATTCATCAGAACGTGAATGAAAAGCAAGATGAATATCAGATAGAATATCAAAATGTTAACACGTCTTTATGTTAAAATTCATCAACAAAATATCTGGATTCATCGTCACTTTATACAAAATAGGCTTGGATTGTATGTAAAGTAAGTTACAGCAATTGCCAGTCCATTTAAACATCTGGATATTTTGTTACTTCAAATTAAACAATCTTGGATAGTGCACAAAATAATTTACCACTTCTGTAAATTCATTTAAACATCTAGATACATTGTTACTTTCAAGAAAAATTATTGGATAATAAATAATGTAAGCTACAACTTCAGTCAATTCATGAACACCTGGATACACTGTGACTGCAAACAAAAACAATGTTGGATTGAACATGATGAAAGCTACAACTTTTGTCAATTTCTTTTAGGACGATAAAAATAGTTAATATTGATTAATATGATTGATAACTTATTATGGTTATATTTAAAAATACATAGCAGCAAGAGTATAATAAACACTGAAATAATGTTTTATACAAAAATAATCAAATATTATTTGAAACATCTAATACAGGTGCAAGGTACAGGGTTTAATGTTTGTATATTTCTTCTTACATGTCTTTTTCATGTAAAAAAAATAGATAGAATAATTCGCAATTCGATAATATATACAAAAAGTTAATTAACTACAAAGTGGTAACAGTACCTAATATTTGTCAATTATAAAGAAACATGGATGGAGGGGCCTTACAAAAAGCGTAGTTTCCATTCATAAACCGATGTGTGGTACAATCAGTAGCGCAAATTATAGACGTTTTATTGGAACAAAATGTGTCTTCTTTAAATTAGCACTATTTCGAAATAAGTAACAACAAAAACCAAAGACATTTGTAAAGTTTGATGTGAGAGTCACTTTCATATTATGCAGTATAGCGTTCACTAACTGATGTCAGATTCAACATTATCTAGAATTATATTTTTACTCAGCCATTTTCAGAATATGGTAAGCCTTTTATGAACAAATGCAACACGAATATAACAAATAGGCACACCGCAGGTGCCTTTCACACTAAAACAAAAATAAAATATTAGTTTTTAAGGAACGGCTCTCATACTATCATATTACTTTAAATTTGTTGATGTTACTTTTAAGTCTTAAATGAATACTTTTCTTTTCTCCCGGTCTTCCAAATTATACACATAAACATTGCAATGGATTAGTTATCTTTAGACTTCAGTACATCTTGTTTACCACACCATACCTATTACAGTGACATAAACGCACATAAGAATATATACCACTGTCGACTTATGAGCACTGACGAAACCGCAGTCTCAATAGCAAATTTTACTGGTTTAGACAGTATTACAAATATAATAATAAATACTCTTTGATCCCTGAGCAGATTTTAATAGAGTATTACTGTTTTTTTTTTAATAACATTTTCACAGTCCATTTAATCGCATTTTTATCTAGTATCATGCGAGATTATTTTAAGGAATAAAAAGAGGCTTTTGTATTTTGAACACTTTATAATGAGGTAAAATACGTGCATTTCAACATCTGCCCGTCGTTTCTAAACTTATTTTGCATTCTGTGACCCAAGGTTCATGTACATATGATGGAACATATTCATTTTTACGAAGAAGAAGAAAAAAATGAATTAGGCAGTATATCCATAATATTTACACAGCAGAACATGAATCAATATAAAAATCATAGGATGAGACACTATTATAATGATATATGTTATTTTTTTTAAATCAAATCTATTAAAATAACGTGTTTTAAATATTGTGTTCATCTTCCATTAGTGTGCAGGTGATAAAGCGTGTTTTGCTTTTTCAACAATCAATGTCATGAGTTAAAAAGCTACGTAGATATGTATCGATGTAATATCGTATCGAAAACATTTGCAAGTGACAAGCATAAAACTATTCAAGCATATAAAGCATATTATACAAATATACACTGTCTTGAGAGGTTCTGGTTAAAAGAGGTGACTCCAATAGTATTATTTGCTGAGGGGCGCAGCCCCGAAGCAAATGGAGTCACCGAGGCCCATAGTTTCAACCAGTACCTCGAATAGAAGGCATGGTATATTCGTTTTATATCCTGCATCAACAATTTTTTTATTTATTTATTAAAATTATGAGAAGAAAAAAATTAGAACAAAAAATATGTCAATTTTTATCTAAAAAGATTTAAAATATTTTGTTTTCATTAAATTAAGCTTTGAAAAAAAAAAAAAAAAAATCACATTTTTTTTTTCTACTCCCAAATAAAACTCTTATATAGTACTTTCTGAAAATAGTTCAAATATTTCTGGTCATGTGACGAGCTCTCGACCAATCAAAAGCCAACTAATTTTTGATGCAGTATATAAAAGCATATTTAAGCAAAAACATTTCCTTTACTGCGTCTAATAGAAAACATTATCCGCTGGACTATCATTCGCACCCTGCACAGAGCTATCGACATAGTAGATCGTATCATAGCCGCTGCCATTTTTACCCACCATTGACGCTAAACGGGAATCCGAAGCATTGGTACGCTCTGGTTCTAACGTGTAGGGATTAGACGAGGTCCCATTCTCCGCGACATCTTCTTTACCATGGTTACCGAGTCCTCCAGACTCCTCATCAATATCACCGATGGGAACTAGCTCACCCTTCCGCGTCTTCTCTTGTTCGATGATATGGACACCATAGTCTTCTTTGCGATTCTTCGCTAATGCGAGACACAACGAGAGGAGAAGCAGGAGGAAGGCAATGCCGGCCAGACCGATTCCAACGGATAATGGGATAAGATAAGTTGGGCGTGATTCGGTCCCGGCTTCTGTCAACATTCTGGTCGTTGAGATCCTCTCTGTTGGTGTTTTCGTTGTAGTTGGAGACACCGATGGTTTGATTGATGTGTCAGCGGTGATCGGGGAAGGAGTGGTGGTAGTGTCTGTCGAAATATCGTCCGTCTCCAACGAGAAAAACTCTGTTCCTGGGTATATTTGTGAAGATGTTTCTGGTAATGGAGCATCAGTCGTAGTCAGTATAGTATATTCAGTTGTAGCTTCATCCGTAGTCGGTGTGGTTGGTGCGAATGAATATATCGTCGACACAGATGAGAAAACACTTGAAATCGTTGCATCTGTATTGTCCGATGTTGAAGATTGCTTGGTCGACGTCACTTGGGTAGATATTGCGTCTATTGTGGAACTTGTTGAAAGTCCAGTAGGACCTTCGCTTGATTCTTCTGACGGGGTAGACACTGGTGTGGTAGAAAATGGTTCGGTTTGAGAGGTGGACACGGGTGGAACTGTGGGAGTAGTGCTTACATTCTCTAACGTTGTGGCGGTTTCCCCTGACGTCACAGGCGTTGTTGATACAAATCCTGCTGTTGATGACGTGGCAGCACCTGTCATGAGACCTCCTGAAGAGGTACTGCTCCTATTTATTGTACTTGTACCATCAGCTGAAGTTGTCAAAACTGTCGAGGATGATCTAGATGGGGTAGATTCAGATTCGGTAGATGTGAGAGTAGTTCCTGTGGTTTCAGCTTCAGAGGACTGGGTAGCTGAAGTTCCAGTTACGGAAGGGGTTGATGAAGAAGAGGATGAAGCGATCAGCGATGTACTCATCACCTCTGGATTTGTGGGAGAGACTGATAAATCTGTAGCCATTTCTGTCGAAGTAGCTACAGTTGACGAATCAACTAAAGTTGTAGGTCCTGTTGCAGTTGCATTTCCTGTAGTTTGTCCCACATCCGTGCTGGTTTGTGTAGCAGAGAACATGGATGTTCCATTAGTGGGAGACAGATCTGTTGATGAAACAGCCGTCTGCGTAGGTTCTTGACTAGTACTATTAGTACCGATGTTAACTATCACCCGAATGACATAGAGGCCTATGAATTCGTCATCGGAATTTGTAAGTAAAACACTATAAGGTCCTTCATGTGCCTCCGAAACAAGAGGGATGAGAAGTTGCCCAAGGTTATTGACGGAATACGAACCGACAGTGTCGCCTTTAGAGAGTAGGAATCCATCTGCCGTTACCCAACTAACGTTTATATTTATTCCATTTGGTATGCGAGGGAAAAGGACATTCATTTGACCCTCTCTTAGGATTAGTTCTTCGGGTAGGGGAATTGTTGTTGAAAGACTAGGCCTTGACGTCATCTCAGGGCCATTTTGTGTAGTAATTCTCGATTCTGTCATTTCTGTCGATAAAAGAGGTGTTGAGTTTTCGGTGCTTGTGGTCAGGGGATTCAAAGTGGTTTGGATACTTGTTGAGCCACGAGATTCAGTAGTTGGACCGGTGGTTGAAGACGGAACCGGAGAATCAGAGCTTGTATTCGAAGTTGATGTACCTGAAGCAGGCGTTGGCGTTAGCGTCCCAGAATCAGGCGTTGTTGCTGTAGGCTCGGAATACTGAACGCGAATTACATTCAAGTCTTGAAGAAATCCAAGTCCATCTGTAACAGATACAGTATAAGTGCCAAGATTACTATTACCAACTGGTTGTATTATCAGTCTTCCATCATCGGTCACGTTGTAAGGTCCTCTTGATTCACCACGTCTTAACGTCATCGCATCTGGTGTTACCCAAAGGACGACAGTGTTGTTAATGATGGAATACTGCGGATAAACAATTGCTTGAACCCTCTGTGTAAGTATCACGACAAAAAAGTCTTCGTCTGGTATTGCCGAGGTACTCGTAGGGCCATCGGTAGGTTCACTGTTTGATTCAGTAGTTTCAGTTGGCTGCGAAGAACCTGATGCATTCGTACTTGTGTAGAAAGTAGTCGGGTCATCTGTGGAAGATATTCCTCCTACAGTAGTGGAGTTAGTGACTTCTATTGTCGTCAAGTCAGGAAAACTTGTCGACGGATTGCGAAATTCCACGCGGATGATGTTGAGATCTATAAGTGTGTTGTCCAATGTCGTGATCGTCGCCGTATAAACTCCCAGGCTGATGTCTTCAACAGGCTGAATAAAGAGATGACCATCAGATCTGACCTCATAAGGACCAACCGTATCGTTTATTGTCAACCTTTCACCGTCTGGCGTTACCCAAATGATGTTCACTAGGAGGTCAAGAGGGTATCTAGGTGATAAGATGCCTTGATTTCTGGAATACAAAATGACGGTGAACGAATCCCTATCAGTTATAGCTTCAGCCGTAGTCATTGTTGTGGTTACCCGCTCAGTAGTCCTGTCTTCGGTAGCTATAGTAGTTGTACTTTCAGTTGAGGTTGTCATAATGACAGTGGTCTTAGAAGTTGTTGGCTGCACTGAAGAAGAATTAAATGATAAAGTTGTAGCATGTCCTAATGTAAGTGTTGTTGGTTGGGTAGTAGGCAAAGTAAACACGACGCGAATTACATTCAGATCTAACACGACACCACTGCTGTCTGTTATGACCGCAATGTAGACTCCAAGCAAAGAATCCAAGACTGGTTCCACTGTCAAAATTCCATCATCAGAAACGCTGAGTAGTCCTATTGTTTGGTTCTTGGTAATACGCGTTGCGTCAGGGGTTACCCAAATGACATTAAGGTCTCGCAGATTGGGATATTCAGGAGACAGCACAACCCTTTGTAAAGATGTTATAGAAACAATGAAATAATCTTGGTCATTAACATTACTCTCTGTTGATGGTAACGAGTCGAGTGTGGTGCTCTCGCTTGGATTAACATTTTCTTCAGTGTTTGATGTTGAGCCAGCTTGTTGTGTGGTAGTTCCTTCGGATACGGTAGTAGGCGATGTCATATTCTCACTCGCTGGAGTTACAGTATCAGAACTTAGCGTAGTTCTACCTTCAGCAGAAGTTGTTGTCCTATCCGCCTCGGATGCTGTAGTTGATTCTGGTGCTATTTGGACTCTAAAAACTTTAAAATCTAATTGAAATCCAGACATGTTAACGACGAAGACGGCATATGTTCCAACGTTGACGTCATTCACTGGCCTGATCTGCAAATTTCCATCTGGGTTAACGCTGTATGGGCCACTCGATCCGTTTAAAAATAAAATTTGGCGATCGGGAGTTACCCATCGGAAAATAACGTCGACTTGGTCTGCAGGTTTAGGTGAAATTAGAAACGCCCCATCTCGATCTACAAGAATGATACCATCAGGATCTGCAGTAGAAGACTTCTGCTCAGTCACAGGAGATGAGGGAGAGGATATTATTGACATTGTAGAAGATAACGATGGAGTATTTTGAGGAGCTTCGGTATTGTTAGCCCCTGTTGCAGACTCTGTTGGCTCGGTAGGTGCTGAAGTTGACCTGGCATTTGCGAAAGTAACGCGAACAACTGTCGATGAAACTACTATATTACTAAAATTGATCACAGAAATCCTATATATCCCGCTATCGGATTCGATAACAGGATTGATTAACAGAGTACCATCAATTAACACGGTAAACCTATCAACGGTTTCATTTGTCTCAAGTCGAACTCCTCCCGAAGTTATCCAGATGTAATTGTAATTTTCTGGATACTGCATATTAGGCGAAATAGATCCTAGTGTTCCAGGAACTAGTTCAAAATCAGATGAATCTGTTTGTCTTTGCGTTGTTGTCATCCTAACTTCCCTTAAAGTGACCGGAACAACGGTTGATGCCACAACTATATTGCTTAGATCGATTACAGAAACTCTATATATCCCGCTATCGGATTCTGTAACAGGATTGATTAACAGAGTACCATCAATTAACACGGTAAATCTATCTACAGTTTCATTCGTCTCAATTTGAACTCCTCCCGAAGTTATCCAGATGTAATTGTAGTTTTCTGGATACTGCATATTAGGCGAAATTGATCCTACTTCTCCGAGAACTATTTCAGCATCATTTGAACTCGACTGTGTCTGCGATGATGTCATCCTACCCTCTGTTGGTTGCACTGTTGACCTTCGAGTGAGGTCCGCATTTGTACTTGGATGTCTATCTTCAGTGGTGTCTGCCCGATCGGTAGTTAGACCTGGCGATAGTGAAAGTTCCAATGAAACAGTTTCAGTTGCGACAAAATTCCGATCGGCATCTACAACGTAACACATGTATACCCCGGCGTCTTCTGACGATGCAGTGGCGATAAACAGATCACCATCAGGAGTTACCTCAAATGTTCCGTCTGCCGTGTCGGGATTGACACTACTACCACCTGGTACCACCCATGTTATTTGCCAAACAGGATTTGACCAACCAGGACACACGAGTAGGACACTGCTGCCGATGAATCCTGTCGAAGTGCACTCAAAATCATTCGCATCGATCAGGGAGAGCTGTCTGTCGACCACATTTGCCGGGCTGGCACAGATCATATTCGTGGAGTCCATCGTCGATTTCAACCATTCAATATTGCAGTCGCAGTGTAGCGGGTTTCCTGTAAGATTGATAAGGACTTCATCAATGACTTTGTTAAAATCAAAGACTGTCCTGTAAAGGGTCATGAGTCTGTTTCCACTCAGATCTAGAATAGATAAACTCAAAAGATCTCCTAACAGTCGATGAGGGAGAACGGACAATGAATTTGATGCTAGGTTCAGCTCTACTATGTCAGAAAGGTTACGGAAGGTATCAGCAGGGAGATATGAAATGGCATTGCCTTCTAGGTTGATGATACGGATACTCTTAAGCGCATTGAAAGTAGATGCATTCACAAATGCAACGTTGTTTGCTCTCAGGTTCAAAACTTCCAGGTTGTTAAGGTTCTGAAAGATATCTCCCGAAATTACGTTCAAGCTGTTATCTGCTAAACTCAATTCCACCAAACTAGAAAGACTACCAAACGCATTACTAGATATATTTGACATAAAATTAGAGTCCATGTACAAGTGAGTGATATTAGATCCCGAAAGGAAGTTGTCGGGCAGGGACCTGAACTTATCGGAAATGAGGTTTAGTCGACGCAGTTTGGGCAGGATTCTTAGAGCGCCCTCAGTAACGCGATCAACGGATGTACCTTCAACACTTAAGGCTTCTAGCTGAGGAAGTCCTCGGACTAGGCTTTCATCGATCACCGTTAAAGCTTGGGCAAGATAGATTGCTAGGGTATTGAGATTTGTAAGGGGTGAAAAGGCACCAGGTTCGATGTATTCAATATTACGCGAGATCACTTGCAGAAACTCTAAGTTCGGGAGACCTCCCAAATCTGCGGCGGAGATGTTCCTTAAGTCATCTGAAATCAAAGTCAGTCCATCGGTAGTTTCAGGTATCCAGTCCGGTATTCTTCCATCGGGAACTGGCGGCTGACAGATCAGCCTAAACCCGAAACATTGGCAATCATCGGGGCATGTCTGGCCAGTGACCCCGTTCGTTTGTATGATGAGAAGAAGAAACAATGCCTTCGTGAGGATAGTACTACCAAATATATGCTGCTTCATCCTGGTCGGATTCTGTTACAAAATAATAAAAGGGCAAATCACAATGAGTCCATCTTGATTTGAATTGATTCTGAGAGTTCTTACACATTATAGACTACATTGAATTTCCGTATATGGTGTCTTATTATTTTTGATTTGATTTTACTTCTGCATTTTTTCCAAATAAAATATAACTGAATAACAAAGAACATAATATACATGTAAGGTATAATACAACATAAACAAACAATAATTTCTTCATGTCAAAATGTTTTTTTACATAATATATGTACATATAATAACGAAACTTATTATTTCCATAACATATTATCATAAATTTAAAGTATTATCCTAACTATTCTGTTGGAATTACAAACTCCTGGCCCACTGGTTTTGCTGTACTAAAGACAAACGATACTCACGTTATTGTATTTCAGATATTGATACATTTTGTTAAAATGATAAAGATTTTCTATTTACATGTATGACTAATACAAATGAGATTGAAGGGAATACGATCACAATAACAAAATAAAGTCTTGTTTACCCAGGGTAGCCTCATCAGTATTGATACTGTTTTCCCTAGGGGCCCTGTAACCATATTATTATTAATTGTTATTAATATAAAACTCTTTTGTATTAACTTTGAGCAAGACGGCTCATCTAAAATCCGTTATAAAAAGTATTTGGTTTTCAAACCATGATTACTTTTATTAGACGCGGGGTTGTTTCACAAAGATCGTTAGTAGAACTTAACTCTAAGTTGTTTCACAAAGATCGTTATTAGAACTTAACTCTAAGTTGGACTTAACAATAATGTAGAGTCGTTTGTAGCCTTAAAATTAAATATCCTTAAAAGCAGAAATTCAAGTATTTTAGACTTTTCCGAAGTTTCACATCAAGAACATGATATCTCCTTGATAATAGAAAAATAAATGATTTGAATCAACATTTACGCCTTTAAAATAACTTGTACAAAATATTTCCAAAGATGCTAACGGCTTTCCATAATTGTTAAGTCCAACTTAGAGATAAGTTCAACTAGGATCTTTGTGAAACACCCACCTGGACCGCGTTTTATCTTGAGAAAAAAATATGTCGTAATGCCCCAGATATCATTTCATTCTCACTAATTAGACCATTTGCGTTATTTCCAATTGCAATATGCCTGAACGTATTTAGTTATTCACTACCTTATGATAAATCCTCAAAAACTACCATTCTCTTATTTTAAGAATATATTTATGTTGATGATCTGCCATTTACTCCTGTGACAATTATTGTTCCGGACTTTATTTCGTCACAGCTAAAGTGTATTATTATGTTACGGTTGAAATTGGTTATGTTTTGATTACGTTTAGAGTTAGAATTATACTATTTGGTACAGGTTTGAAGTTTGTATAGATAACTGACCGCGGAAAAAAATGTCGCCAGAGCACGTATCGTACAACCAGATTTGATGTCAACGATTTAATCTTTATACAGGAAAACTGTCTTATCTTCAACTTGTTTGTCGAATACAGATTTTTGTCATCAAAATAATAATGCAATGACCAGAAAATTGTTGTTAAGATTCACGCAGCTGGAGTAACTGAAATAGAAACAGACATAAATATGTGTTATGTTCAGCTAAACATAACTAGTCGGGTTTTAGCTTATCACAATCCTAATCGCCATCGTTAATGCCGACGTAATATTAGAGAAAAAATATGAAAAGGAAGTCATAAAAAGTCATTATTTCAATCTAGTTTCTCCCGACGAAATCTGTTAACTTTATGCCTTTAAAAAAATAATTTTGCCAAATGATTGAAAGCAGTTGATTCTATAATGGTGCCTTATGAAAGTAATATAGCTGCAGCACATTTTTTTAATGTTGCCTTCCTTTTTGTTTCACATTTGTAATTTGCATCTGAGTTTTCGCCATTTGCGATCAAATCCATTTAGTTTACTTTTTCAAATATCTTTCAAGATGTTTAAAATGGCCGGAAACAGTATCAAAGTAAGTGCATTTCTCACAGAACACATAGTAAATATGTTTGATATTAGTGATTTTTATTCATGTATTAAATTTGTCTAAATTGTGAATTCCTTGAATATTAGATATCATATGTAAAACTTGAGAAGGGCCATTTTTTTTTAATTATACGAATTTCAATGGGAGTTATATCAAAATTCATAATAATTAATATCAAAACTATAGTTGCCCTGATAGAAAGTTGCAGAAAGGTTTAAGAAGACAGCATCATCGTCTACTTATCAGATTCACCCATGCATCCAGTTAATTTGTATTTCATATTTTACACAAAGTCATAGTATCACATGAGAAAATAATATTGCAACACAACGCTAGGGCGAAAAGTTATAGCATAATTTTAAAGGGATAGTCCACCCCAGGATTTTCTTTAGCTGACGATATAGACCTAATAATACCATGAAGAATGATACAAGTCTCATTAAAATCCATGATCACATAACGAAGATATATCGACTTTTTTATCGAAAATCAGCCGCCCCCCAAATGCAAATGCGTTACATGGGCATGAAACGATCGCCAAAAAATAACCGATAGTATCGAAATTGTGACGTATGTTGCGAGCTGCCTTCTTATTTCGCAGACATTCACTTTCGCTTTCATTCATGATTCGTCGTGTCAGTGCGATAACAGTGTACCGCGAGCGAAAGTGAATGTCTGCGAAATAAGAAGGCAGCTCGCAACATACGTCACAATGCGATCGTTTCATGCCCATGTAACGCATTTGCATTTGGGGGGCGGCTGATTTTCGATAAAAAAGTCGATATATCTTCGTTATGTGATCATGGATTTTAATGAGACTTGTATCATTCTTCATGGTATTATTAGGTCTATATCGTCAGCTAAAAAAAATCCTGGGGTGGACTTTCCCTTTAAATATGTATGCGGGAAAATCATTAAATCTGTCATTTGAACGGTTTCAAACCATGGAAACGTGAAGTTCCTGTAATTATATTCAATTGAAATGGAAATATATGAGAGATAACATTAAAACCAATAAACCACGTAGATTTGTCTACTTTCACACTAATTTTACGTTTACCTTTACCCCAAATAGCAATTAATCACTCACTTTAAAAACATTCTTGGTGTAATAAGTAATAACAGTAATACTTACATTGTTAACGAATAATTGTTTGAAAGTTGTTTCCTTGATAAATTTCTATCCTGTCTACAAAGACATAAAATCCATTAAACGAACCAACGAGTCGATTTCTTTAAGACCTCCACAATAAATGAACTTGAAGCCTGTACTTTGGCGTATATAACTGCATTTTCAAAGGCGTTGTCTTAAGACGAAATTCTACGTCTGCGTTTGTTTTTGTCGCTTCTTGTATAGTTGTCATCTTCACGATTGGTCAACATCTTGCGTCTTTGCTTAGAAGGAGGATACAGAAAGAGGTTCAAAGGTACCCTTCTTAATGTTTGCAGTTTTTAGCGTCACAGGAGAGGGTGTGTAATTGACATGACAATGGGATAAAAAATTAAACATTCTTTAATATCTCCTCTCCCTCTCCCTCTCTCTCTCTCTCTCTCCCTCTCTCTTTGGGCACACAGTAGAAGACTTCTGCTCAGTCACAGGAGGTGAGGGAGAGGATATTATTGACATTGTAGGAGATAACGATGGAGTACTTTGAGGAGCTTCTGTATTCGGCGGGGGTCAAGGGGTGGAGCACCCATAAGCTCAGGGGGTATAGGCATTTAATTACGGTCATATGAGCATATTTCGATACCTTATTTGTGACACAAGCAGGACACAAATTGGTTTGGGGTCCAGGGGGTGAAGACCCCAGATGCTCAGGGGTTTTATACATTAAATTACCGTCAGATGAGCATATTTTTATACCTTATTTGTGACACTGGCAGGTCACAAATTGCCGTGTGGTCCAGGGGGCGGAGCCCTGGAAGCTCAGGGGTTTTGGGCAATAAATTACGGTCAGATAAGCATATTTTGATACCTTATTTGTGACACTGGCAGGACACAAATTTGTTTGGGGTCCAGGGGGAGGAGCCCCCAAAAGCTCACGGGTTTTATACATGTTGCAAAGAGCATGCAAAGGATTTCGGGCGCTGCACTGTGGCGACCATCACTGGTTTTTCTGTCTGTACATTTTGTCTGTGAAATTTCGTTTCTGTGTCTTCATTTTTGTCACTTTGACTGCCAACATGCTATACTCATCCCCCCGAACAGTTATGGCTAGTTTTCTGACATTTCTGGTGCTTGGAACTGTGTTTATGACCACTTTCACCTTGGAAACTGTACCACAACCTTACAGCTTAATAGGATACACACGGACCGAGCTTCTCAACCTTCGCGGCGCCACGGCGGGAAACCTGCCTGCCGGGTATGAGGATTACCCGCGCGAAATCAAGCCACGTAAGCGAGGTAAGCGGGGCGGGATCAGAACACGACTAAAGAAAAGGGGCACAAAACCACCCCTTCCCACGATAGTTCTTGGAAACGTACGTTCATTATCCAACAAGATGGAGGAACTTGAAACATTAACCAGATATATGAATGAATACCGAGATTCTAGTCTCCTGGCTTTTACAGAAACGTGGCTGAATGAAAGTATCCCTGATAGTATCGTTGAAATCCCCCTTTTCGACCTGGTGAGAGGGGATAGAACAGATGAGTCTGGAAAAAAGAGAGGAGGAGGTATATGCTTATACATCAACAAAAAATGGTGTCAAAATTGGGCTGTGAAAGATGTTGTTTGTACGCCAGATATCGAATACATAACAGTTGGACTACGACCATTTTATCTACCTCGAGAATTTCCACAGATTTTTGTAACAGTGGTTTACATTCATCCACGAGCAGACATAAATGTAGCTAGCGAGTGCCTTGCAGAGAGAGCAAATCAACTCGCATCTTCGTCCCCCGATGCCCCCATTTTCTTCATGGGCGACTTCAACCATTGTCGCCTGAACAATGTATTGCCAACTTACGATCAATACATTGATATTCCAACAAGGAACGACAGCATACTCGATCTATGTTATGGAAACATTCCGAAGGCATACACGGCGAAGCCATGCCATCAGTTGGGGAAATCAGATCATCGAAACGTACAATTATTGCCGTCCTACCAACAAAAACTGAAACGATGCCGCCCGGTTACTAAGCAACGGTACGCTTGGACCGACAACGCAACAGAGGAACTCCGAGCCGCGCTTGACTGCACTGATTGGGATGTATTGTCTGACTCAGCCGAATCACTTGAAGAGGCCACGGAGATAATCACAAGCTATGTCAAGTTTAATGTCGATACTATTATACCTCGTAAGACATTTAAGGTCTTTCCAAACAACAAGCCTTGGGTAACTAAAGAACTTAGGGACCTTTTAAAAGAAAAGAAAGCTGCACTGACAGATGGTAATAAAACACGAGTAAAAGAGCTACAAAAAGCAATAAAAAGACGGATTGGTGAATGTAAACATTCATACAAAGAAAAGCTAGAAAGAAACTTCCGTGGAAATAACCCGGCTGCAGCGTGGAAAACAATGAACATGATTACCGGGTATAAACAGAAATCTCCAACCGTGGATTTTGAGGTCACACAAACTTTTGTAGAAGAACTGAATAACTTTTACTGCAGATTTGATCAGGACTTTACAGTTGAGAATGATATTATTGCCAGTAGTCTTAGAGAAACAGGTTCTGAGAATAGGGTTAACCTCACCGAACATGAAGTGAGGGTGGTACTTGGATCAGTCCGTCCTAACAAGGCCCCTGGGCCTGACGGTATATCTAACAAAGTCCTTAAATTGTGTAAAAATCAATTAGCAGGTATCTTGACCAAACTTTTCCAATGCTCGTTGGAACATGGAACTATTCCTCGGAAATGGAAAATGTCCTTAATCAAACCCATCCCAAAGAAAAAGAAAGCTACTGAGCTAAACGATTTCCGACCCATTTCACTTACCTGCAGTGTGATGAAATGCTTTGAAAAGGTGATGCTCAAGCACCTTCTCAAATGCTCATCTTCACACATGGACCCTATGCAGTTTGCGTATAAGTGTAAGAGGGGGGTAGATGATGCATTGTTGACATACTTACACAAGATGTACTCTCACATTTGATAATTATTGTATTATGTATTGTTCCTGTATTATGTATATATGTACAAAGACTGTTAAACCAGTGAAAAAAGAATTTCCCGTAAGGGACAATAAATTTTCAATTCAATTCAATTCAATTAGATTACCGTCAGATGAGCATATTTTGATACCTTATTTGTGACACTGGCAGTTCCCAAATTGCCGTGGGGTCCAGGGGCGGAGCCCACGGATGCTCAGGGGTTTTGGTAGCCTCTTGTCGATGCCCTAGCGCTGTTGGAGTCCGTAAATCGAAGCGCTTGCGCAAGCGGGGCAATAAATTGCGGTCAGATGAGCATTATTGTATACCTTATTTGTGACACCGGCAGGTCACGCCCCAAGAAGCTCAGGGGTTTTAGGTATTTTATAACGGTCAGATGACCATCCAGGTGCCCGGCTTAGGACCCTAGGTTGAATCAAGGGGGCAGAGCCCTCGGAAGCTCAGGGGTTTTAGGCATTTAATCACGGTCAGATGAGCACATTTTGACACCTCATTATTTTGTGACAAAGGCAGGTCATTATTTTTTTTCCCTTCTTTAGGAATTTGCCATTTTCCAACAAACGCATAAAAAGGTCTAATAATATTTACTAAAGATTGAGGAAAAATCTCGGAAAATCATGTCATTTCAGCAACATTTGTAAATCACCGGTATCGAATTAGAAATAAACCACGTTTGAATTATATTTGGGGGCATCTGTCACCCCCCCCCCCCCCCCCCCCCCCATTAGTACGCCAGTGGCCCCCGATCTACACCTTGTTGGCGGGAAAATTCGCTGCTAATCTCCCCTACCTTTCTTCTTTCTCTTTTTTTTCTTTCCCTTTCTCTCCTCTTTTCCTTTCCCTTCCCTTCCTTCTCTCTGTTTTAGGCTTGCTGGGGTAGGCAAGGGCCTTTCGACCCCCCCCCCCCGATCCACGCGTTGCTGGCGGGATAAATCGCAACTAATCTCCCCTTCTTTTCACCCTTTTCTTTGCTTCTTCCTCTTTTTTTGTTCCCTTTTAGCTCTCCTCTTTCCCTTTCCCTTCCTCTCCCCCCTTTTGGGGCGGGTGGGGGGGGGGGGGAGGCAAGGACCTTTTGGTCTCCCCGACTACAACTTGTTGGCGGGAAAATTGCAACTGATATCCCCCCCTTCTTCTTTTCTTTTCTTCTTCCTTTTTTCCTTCCCTTTATCTCCTCTTTTCCTTTTGTCTTTCCCTTCCCTTCCTTCTCTCTTATTTTTTGATGGGGGGGGGGGGACGGAGTTAACAGCTGGGAAGCAAGGCCCTTTCGCCGCCCCCCCCCCTCACGATCTCCTTCTTTTCCCTTTTTCCTTTTCTTCTCTTCCTCTTCTTTCTTTCCCTTTCTCTCCTCTTTCCCTTATTTTCCTTCTCTCTCTCTCTCTCTCTCTCTTTCTCTCTCTCTTTTTTTTTGCGGGGGGGGGGGGGGGGCAAGACCCGCTCGCCCCCCCCCCCTGGATCCGCGCCTGCTGTTTCGTCTTCTTCAAGTTCCACTTTATGTATGTCTTTTTGAACTTCTATATCTCTCTTTCTCTCTCGCACACAAAAACACACGCGCGCACACACGCACACATATATACGTGATCTCTTTCGTTTATTTCTTCAGGTTCCACTGCATGTATGTCTTTTTGAACTTCTGTGTCTCTCTTTCTCTTTCTCTCTCTCTCTCTCTCTCCCTCTGTCTTGGCATTTCAATCCTCCCTCCGAATGTGTACCTTTTTATATTACGCCCAGATTCTCCGATCCTCCTTCTTTGCCCCTCTCTTCGTCTCTCTCTCTCTCTCTCTCTCCATTTCTCCTCCTGACCATCTGTGAATTAGATGTATTTACTGATAGAAAAAATGTTCTGAAAGTGAATTCTTTTTTTGATAATCCAGAATAGCATAGAAATAACAATAATGTTAGAGTGCTTCGATTTTCTAGCCATCGATTATTACGTCATCAGTTCATGATCTTTTTATTTCAATAAGTACATCAAAAATTGGTTTGTCTCTTTGTTTCCTGGTTTCTACACAGAGAATGAATAAAAGTTTTTGTCAATGAAGAAGCGATAATAATGATACTAACAACAACAATAACAACAATAATAATGATACAAATAATAATTAATGCATTTATATAGCGCATTTTTCATGTACGTGTTCAAATCCGCATTACAATCATGTGATATTAACAGAAGAGGTGATTTTTGAGATATAGTTTGAAGGTCTTGTGAGATTGCTGGTTGAGAGGAAATCCGGGTACGTTATTCTACAGGTAAATTAAAGGGACTTGTTAACATTGTTCAGATGAGAAAAAATATGGTGCTAAGGTAGGGACTTCAATTGAATGCTAGATGTACAATAAATGTAATCTGAAAGTTTGAAAAATTGGGAAAACTGATCTAATCAATTCCCTAATTCTTCCAACTATATTATTACAATTTAATTACATTTTAGGTGAATGTAAATAATCACAAAGCAATGAATTGGCTCTACACACTCTTCCAGACATTAAATTGTTGAAAGATTAAAAAAAGCCTTTCTTATGTCTTAATTTCATGGAAAAACGGTTGGGAAAATTCAAAAATGGTAGGGAGACTTTACTATTAGAGGGTGCTGCACAGTGACGCCGTCAAAGATGATCTTTGTGGTTTGAGAATTTGTTCAGGATTTTGTGCCTGTTAAAGGGTTAGTACAGTAGAATGAATATAATAAGGAACATTTCATATAAAAATTACGCAGTTTTTTTCATTAACCTTCAACAATGTTACCGAGTCACTATAAAGGAGAATAGCATTAATAGGATTTCATATCAATACCAATGTATTTATTGGTGGAAGACGTATGGATTACATAATTTCATTGGCATCATTACAAACAGATATGATTTGAACTAGAACACGAAGAAGATGGTATTGAATAGAACGATTCTCGTAAAGTTATATATCAAAATACGAAATCATATGATTCCGCTATGAATTCGGTACATTGCTTAAGTACTGCATATTTATATTTAAATGTATCGGATCTGTCGTCTATAGAAAGTGAGCTGAACTCTTTACAAAGAAGGTTAGGTTCCAGTTATGGTAAACATCTTTTATCCATATTCATCATAACTTTTATGCCAGCTTGAAAGAACGTCGCATTACAAATGTCAAATGAAAAGTAATGCTCTTCAAATGCCATTCTAATAGGAATATGACGAGAAAATAGCTTAAGGATTTGGACCAAACATTCATGCTGTATGACTATGTAGTCCCATATACCCATTTCTCTGTGCAGACCATGTGATTTCCAACAAAATTAAGATCAAGATTGTATCATTTTGACGATTCCAAAACATCACGATATACACCTAGCTATCGTAGGTACTTCATAATGAACCAATTCCAATTGCTTCTAATGTCTTCCAAAATATAACTACATGACCAGGGCCCTATCTTACAAAGAGTTGCGATTGATCCAAATCAATCGCAAGTTTGCAATCTCCTATCTCTTATGTACATAGTTGCGATTGGTATCAATCGCAAATAACTTACGATTAATATCAACTCTTTGTAAGACAGAGCCCGGAACTCAAATTTACTTTTGAAATCACGAGACTGAGGTGACAATGAATGAGCGACATGAAAGTCAATAAAAGTTGCAAGAGCTTTGATTCATGTATATTTGCCTACTACCGCAGTATTTAATGTATTGATTTAGTTTAAGATTGGACAGCTAGAGGTTGGTGGGTGTGACTCGGATGACTCATCGTTTGACGTCTTATTATATCATTATTTCATTTCTAAAAATAGGCATGATAGGACACAAGATGGTAAACTGTGCTAATCGATGGGAGGAGCACAAGAAAAGGAGAAGAAGAAGAAGAAGAAGAACAAGAAGAAGACGAAGCAGAAGAAGAAGGAGAAGAAGAAGAAGAAGAAGACACGTCTTTGCAGCTTAGTGAAGAACCATTTTGGACAGCAAAATATGACAGAAACCATTTATTTCAAAATCATTAACGAATACGTCGATTCATTATGAACTATGTTTAACATCGCAGATGAATTGAAGTACGCCTACTGTGGGATAGACGATAGCATATCATACTTTGTTATCGTGTGTTTGGGTGTCGTGTGGGGCGGGGGGCAGGCGGGGGGCAGTAGGTGTTCCTTTTCTCTTCTTTCTTTTTTTTATATTCTTTTTCTTCTTTCATCATATTTCTTTTTTGTCACCTTGTATGAAAATGTTGAAGTTCACTTGCAAATTATTCAGGCCTTTGTGAAGATTATCTGTACTTTTTTATACAATGTTATAAATTAGGCCTATGTAAAATTTTCTTTATGAGAGAAGAGAATTAAAAAACCTATGAAGAAAAAAATATATGTTACCATCTTTCCGCTGACAATATTTATACATGCTTAATATTCATGTACATAATAATTATTCCAGATTAAGGTCTCTCAATCCATAAATTCTTTCAGAATTAGTTATTAAAATATATAATATCCTTATAAATCTTTGTACATCGTTCATGAAAGCATAGAATAAACTTTATGAATTAATGGTTTTACCAAATATGACAAGATTTTGAATATAAATCACATTAACTATCACCTACAGTTTGGCACAACGTGGTTTATCATGTGCATAATGTCCACAAATATTCATTTTCAATATGGACTTATGACTTAACAAATAAAATTTGTACGAGATCGGTTTTTGTCGTTGACAATTCAATATATTTCATAATCATGATTTTCATAACTTCTTATTTAAGATGCGCAGATGTAACACACAAAGTAATGTGGCAAATTTAATGTGCATACACACTGTGAAAATCTGATGCATATCTCCGTTTTTCATCTTTATTTCTATCTGGATTAGTCTTGCGGCAACAGCAACAACTGCTGCCTTGAGGATGAACACCAGAACAGTTCTTTTCAGGGCCAAAGACCATGCAGAGAGACATAAAGAAGAACGTCCCGTACGCCCAGCTTACGCCCATGATGAGTGCGAGGAAGACACCGATCTGTTGGTAGGACAGGACAGTAGCCGGAAGCATGCAGACACCTGCCATGAGTGTGGACAGTGCGGCAGTGGAAATGGCAGCCGTCAACTGTTTCATTGCATGCACTGTCTTAGAGACGCGGTCACCAGTTGGTGATATCCTGTAGGCAACACCGTAATGGATGGTGAAGTCGACGGACAGACCGACAGCTAATGACATGATGGTGGATTCTAGGATATTCATCTCCCATCCGATGAAAACAAGAGAACCTACAGTTACAAATACCGTCCCTGATATGGATAGGATGGCAAAGAGTGTGATGAGGACATTCCATGTAGTGAGGAGAAGCACCAAGGCTGCTACTCCTAGAGACAAGCCGATGGAAAGGGGGAACCCTGTGACAAGACTCTGCTGAAGATCAAAGAAATACAGCTGGTTGTCACTGAAGCTTACGAACCACCCGTGGGAAATAGATTCTGGAGCTTTGTCCATCTCCTGCCCACTCCATTGGTTTATCTCGCTCCAGAAATCGTTGATGCTCTCGTAGTTAAGTGAATACCTTGTATTACTTGTGAATGAGAGTAAGAGACCGGTAAGCTTTTGTCCTTCGCCAAATCGAGTCAAATGCTCTAAACCTTCAAGTAACACAAACATGGAAGCGCACTGCTCGAAGAGTTCTGGATCGTAGGGGAAGTCGTAGTTCTCGCAGCATGGGGAAAGGTCACGGAAATAAACGGGACTGTCACATGGAGATTCCATCATGATTTTCTTGAAAACATCGATGAAACAGAAATCTTGGATGTTGCTTTGTGATGAGTAGAATGACTGATTTTTAACATCAGAGCAGAAGTTCAGAAGCCACTCTTGGGACTCGGGAGCTGAGATATCGAACTTATTGTCCAATACGAGGCTACCTCTATCATCTGGATCCCACGAATTTCCGTTGTCTTTCGATTCAAGCCCCCATACGAACTTTATCGGCATCTTGCTTTGCACTAGCTGCTCAAAGTCAAAGTAGTTTACGAACACCTGGTCGTATTGCTCGAGGAAATCCGATTTTACAAAGATCTGGAACTCTGATTGCGTGGGGAGCTGCAGCGTCGGATATATGAATATGGCACAACCGCCACCTATGCCGAGCAATGTAAAAACAATCAGCCAAACATAACGTAGTTTGAACACAATCTCGGGGAGTACCTTTTCAAAGAAGTTACGAGACACAGTTTTCAGAGCCTGTGTGACTACTCTAATACGTGAACACTTCAACGCCTTGTGGTTGCGACATGTCTTAAATCTTAGGTATCTTTCTTCAATAATGACAATAGCAGGGAGCCATGTTAGAGTAAACAAGAAATTGAAGAGAATGGCGCATCCGGAATAAACGGCGAAGCACTTGATTGCTGTGATTGAGCTGGTGATACTAAAGAAGAGCGCTGAGGACGTCGTGAAGCTTGTGACAAACATTGTGATGGCTGCATGATGCAAGGTCTCCTGAAGGATTCTGACCATGTTCCCTTCCCTGTCACTGTACTGCTCTCCAAATTTCCGCCAGAGATCTAAGTAGACAAAGGTGTCGTCGGCACCGATGCCCAACACAAGTATGACAGCCAAAATATTGACGAACGGAAAGAATGGCAGCCTAATAATCACCAGGTAGACGAAATAGGACATCACCAAAGCCATGGCCATGTCAAGGATGGTCAAGAGGGTAATAAACAGTGATCCGGTGTAGAGCCAGATGATGAACATAATCACACCAACTGCTATACCGACTAGCACTATGTCGGAGATCAGAAGCGAGGAAAACAGATCGAACTTAAACTGACCACCGATGGCGCTGATTTCCATGAAGTCGTCGTGGAGATCCTTTCTTCCCTGTAATCTATCGGTGTACAACTGACCGGTAGTGTCGCTGAACCCAGATATAGGGGAAATCATTAACGTAAAGGAGATCTCTAAATCGCCACTAGCGATCTTGGATGCGGACTCTGAGGGCAGCAGATAGTGGAAGATGTTGTACGCTGCATTTCGGTCGGTGCACTTTCGCGGCACCATGGGGCACGAGGAAGAGGCGCAGTTGGACAAGAGACTTCCTTCTACGTAATGTGGGGCGCATTCGGTGAGGAGATTCACCAAATGTGTGACATCTTCTTCGGTGGTGTCGTAGCAAGAGGGTTTGTACTGGAGGATGGCCGCGTACTGTCCCAGGGACGCAGGGTGGCAGTTGGTCGGGGGACCAGTGTCGTTGGTGCGGACGTGCTTATCGTACAGCCGACACATCGACTGGAAGGCATCGACGGAAAAGAGGTTTGTCCGTGCGTTCACCACTGAGAATACGATCCTTAAGTTTCTCCAGTGTTCCCCTGTGAATGTGAGAATAAGAAAAGATTAAGAATCGTGACAACATGGCGTCATTGACGAATGTTTGTTTATAATTCACGGTCTACATTCATATTTATCACCAATGTCATTATAATTTTCCAACTTTTCTTCACGGGACAAAGCACGCAAATTTATCACGCTAATTGTTGGCCTGTTGGCCGAGTCTTTTATTGTTTGATTACTTATTATTATTACAAAATGGTGATAGTGGTGGTTATTTTACTTGACTGCTAAGAAAGCATAAATGCTTATAAGTAAGCAACCAGACGGCCGACGGCTTTAGGTCATCTCCGAGGGACCGGGTAATAAGGATTAATGCCTTATCAAAGGGCACTAGCGCATCGACTTGGTTTCGAACCCGGGTCACAGGATTACGAGACCACTGCTCTACCGACTGAGCTATCGCGCCTCCCTTATTACTCATGTAGATACCTTCTATGAACTTAATGAAAAAGCTGGGTTTCTCAAATTAGTACTACATGATACATGAATACATTATCATGATCATTTAGTGCATATTATGATAATAATAATGTCTACCCAGGGATGCCACATCACCACCAATTCCCGTGGGCCCTGTAATTATTATTACCCCTAGCAATTGATAGACAACCATTTACATCTGCTAGGAGAGTGGCAAAATATGGACTGATGTCTTGCCAAAGGACGTTAGTGCCGAGTGGATATGTCACAGGACAGTGGCGGATCCAGGGGGGGGGGTTGGGGGGGTTGCAACCCCCCCCTTGGGCGGCCCAAAAAAAAAAAAAAAAAAAAAAAAAGGAAAAAAAAAGAAAAAAAGAAAGAAAAAAAGAAAGAAAAAAGAACGCACGCTGGAGAGAAACCCTTTCAAGTGCAAATATTGTGAGAAGATATTCAACTCATCAGGTAACTTAACCAAACACATGATAACTCTGGATATAACTGTGTATTTAACTGTTACTTGATTTAAAAAGACGTTATCATGCACTGCTTTTTATGGTCTCCATTGTGTTAATAGATGCCAGGAAAACATCACTTACGGGGTTCAAATAAACACCCAAAAAAAATCGGCTCGCCGCTTCGCGGCTCGTGGACGATGCTCCGCATCGTCATTATTATCAACCCCCCCCTTAGCAAAAAGCTAGATCCGCCCCTGTGTGGATGCCCTTTGGCTACACATTAATCTACATATGCCACATTCAACCCAGGTGAGGTAAATGGGAATGGAAATCAGAGGGATTATTTTCATCGGTACACACAGGTCGTTACTGTGTTTTTGTTTAACGTTATCATTTGAGTAAAGTACGTGGATGAACAAGAGGTTATCATTAATCCGTGGTTGAGTAAGCACACATTAATGAATTTTGATTTTCATATTAATATTATAATTATGTTTAGGATAGCATTCACAAACTTCTTTTGTTTTGTTTTTCCAATCGTGTCAACTCTCAAGTAACTCAAGTACGTCCTTTCAACACATTATATCACTCACACAAAGTGCGCGAAAGGCCGATATCATTATTTTTTACCTGGCTCAACACAAGACTGTATTTGCTCTTCACCAGTCACATATTCAATGAAAGTCATCTCTGGAGTTGTCCCATCTCCATCTTCCCCAGGCGACGTCGTCGCATTCGTTATCGCCGCCAGAGTCGATGTCATATTACCAAGCACACTCCTCTTCGACAAGGTATCATGGTATATGGTATGGAAGTTCTCGTTATCAGTGATTCCGTTGAAGAGCTCGAGACCCGTGAGACGATCTCGAATCTGTGTGTGTCGTGACTCGAAGCCCTGTAATAGTGTGATTCAAGATTCAAGATTGATTTATTTCACTCATCAATATAAAATGAAATACAAAACAAATTCATTTTTAGAAGTAAACATATAAACAGTTTTAAAAAAAATCAAAAAGGTACAGAGAGAGTAACAAGAGAGAGGGGGGACATAGAGGTGGATGGAAAGGAAGTGATTAGTAGAGCAAAAATAGAGAAGAAAGATAGGCAAAATATCATCACCCTCAATAGGATAGAGAGAGAGAGTGCGTGTGGGTTGGAGAGAGATGTCCTTGCATAAAGAATGAAGAGACAGGGGCGGATCTATGGGGGTTTAGGGGTTTAACCCCCCCCCCCCCCCCCCCTTGGGCTGCCAAGTGAAAATGTGATGTGCATAGAAAAACGCCATCATGTGTCCAGACCCACACAGTATTAGTAGATGGTAGTAAATGCCAGGAAAACATCACTTACGGGGGTTCAACCCCGGGTTCAACATAGCATCAAAAATCACAACACCGCTTCGCGGCTCGCATACGCTCTGAATCGTCATTGGGTAAAAAGCTAGATTTGCCCCTGAGAGGCATTGAATGGCACAGCGAGGTCAAGCAAAACTTACTTTTTCAGGATCGTCAAATTGTGGAATGTCGTAAAGCGTAAAAGCAACAGCGCCAGCAGCGGCTGTCAGCAGAAGAATGGCCACGCAGAATAGAATTGGAAAGCGAACGATGAACTTCGAGTACCTGAACATCGACACAAAAAATGAAAATATTATCAAGTAAATTATTAGTGGCCATATTGATAACAAGAAATAGCTAAAGAATAATAGCATCCCCTAAATACCTTGATTGTGAATGAATTTAAGCCAGGCACATGTTGAAAATGAATGCAAAAAAATAATAATCCTAGTGCAGCAATGGAAATTGGTGAATACAGATTTATTTTTGTCTGTCTATCGAATGTCGATTTGCAGGGCTAGGAAATATTTAACATATTATATGTATTTGAATAGTTTCTTGTTTTTCTATTGAAGATCTATCAGAAAGCCCAGCACACGCCTTAAAAACGAACAAATTAAAACAAAAATAATCAACAACTTACCAGAACCAGAATCCCGAATTCAGTGCTGTTTCTGGTTCCTCCATTCCCACTTTTTCATCAACATTATGATCTAGAGTTGTTTTAAATTCATCTCCCGTGGGATAGTAAGCATAGTTGGTTATTCCATTAGCCATCCCCGATACATCCCTGTTCATATCATTACTAACGACATCATAGACCGCGGGGTACATGTCAACGTCGATATGGTAGCCCAGATCGTTAGGATAAGATTGAGTCCGACCGTTGATGTACGGATCATGTTCATCGTCAAAGGATTGGTCGAAGACAGATGCGGTGGCCCGATGTTTGCTTACTGCGTCACTTAACGCCGACAACGTTCTCGACTTTGAATCCTGAGACGATGGCGGATGACCGATGTCGACTTCGAGGCTATGGTCGGTAATGCCAATCATGGAAAGCCGTCTTCCTTCTCGTTTGCGCTTGCTCCTGGACGACGAGGACTGCGCGTGCGAAGTTGCCTGTCCGCCATGCCATTGAAAGCGACGATGATCACGCTTAAAGCTTTTCGAGTTCGAGCTGTGCCCGTGATCGGGCGATGGTCCCAAGGTGTAAGGAAGATCTCGGACGAGGATGAATCCATTCTCCTCCAATTGTCGCCGATTTAAATCTGTACATCATGTAAATAGAGGAAAATCAAAATGTTAAAAGGTATGCCAGTGCAGCCAGTGGCAGGCGCGGATCCAGGATTTCTTAGGGGAGGGGGCCCAACTTTCTTCATTTTTGTTTGCTCCCGAAAATTGGAAAATCGCGCCGGCCGAAAAGTCGCTCAGTGGGGGAAATTTTTTTTTCAATTTGCACCCCCCCCCCCTTGAGCGCCAGGGGGGGGGGGCCCAACCCCCCAAAAAGGTAAAAATCACGTGATTTTACATGATTTTTTTTCTCAAGGGGGGGGCCCGGGCCCCCCCCCCCCCCTGGATCCGCCACTGGACATGATTATGAAGATTGGGCAGTGGATAAAGATGCATAGAAATGACGGTATAGAATGAGGACATTATGCCAATAAATTAAGGCTCGTTTAGATGTGCCGTGGTAAAATAATATGCGGTGCCACCCCCCCCCCTTTTTTTTTTCGACGGCGTACTAGAAAGAAAAAAGTATTAGAGTCATCTACAAACAGAGGAGATCGGATTTTAAATGAGAGGGGCACTAAAAGACTAAAAGTTCGAGTAGGGGTTCGAAAGAGAGAGAGAGGTACATGAGTGCCATGAGTGTGGAGAGAGAGAGAGAGAGAGAGAGAGAGAGGGGGAGGGGGGAGAGGGGGGAGAGAGAGAGGGAGAGAGAGAGAGGAGGGGAGAAAGATTGTGTGTGAGAAAAATATCTTTCTAGAAGAAAGTGATCATGATAATGAACGAAATGTTTGAGTCTGTTAAATATCAATGAGAGAGATTTATGCGAGTTTCATATAAATATCAATTTCGTAGAGACTAGGCTACTCGAAGTTCCATGAAGTTATTATGGAATGAGAGCAAAACAATATCAGTGTCTGAGTTGATGACATCATACTTAAAAATAAAGTTGAGTTTTGGTCATGCGATTGCATTGTGAAAGAAACGGTATAGAATCGATCAGAACGAGTTAATCATGTAGCATATAAGTATTGGTGTGTACTGAAAGGTTCTAGAGTCATCAAAATGATAAGATATTTGGAGAGTAACAAGCACTGTAAACAGAAAGATGTATATGGGAATACACAGACAAATCATGTGGCATTAAAATCGGGCTTCATGTTTAAGCTGTTACTTGTCATGTTAGAATATGAAGGCATTTGAAGAGCCATGCTTTTCATGTCTCTTTCTTTCTCTTCAACAATGGCCTAGGCGACTTGAAATCCCTCTTCAAAAGAATTACTCAGGAATTTCAAATTGATACAATGTGTTGTTTACCCGTCCCTCTCTCGCCTCCTTGTCTGTCTTTTTTCTATTGTTATGCGTAACAGCGTTCGTAATGGTCGGAAACCCCAAAAGACCTACACGACACTGTGAGAGATATTTGGGCTCATGCATTAATATGAGAATATTTTGACAGTTGAAAGGGTAATTGCTAGACGAAAAAAAAAAACACTTTTACTCATACATTTCTAATAATTTGTCATTACATCTTTACAAGTTTACATCATGAAATGATTGTGATAATATGTTTTTCTTGATAACAGTACCTTCTCAGAACTATAATTCATCACTTTAAGGAGTCAAAGAGATTGATTGTTCAAGTTCTGAGAAGATATAGACATAAATTTATCACGAAACAACCATTGTCAAAAACCTTTTAATAAAATGAGGTAAGAACAAAATAATTCCAACTTTATGGGCAACAGTGTATATTATTATCTTCCTCATAATTTTTGAGCAATGTAACCATTCTGAAAAACGCCCATGCGGAATGCTTTTTATACTGCTTTATCGATCTTCTGACATATTGTTTCTCAACTGCTAATATTTGAGTATGAGTACATAAAACTTTCCTCGGAACTTATTTTCAAAATGTAGGACTACATATTAAACTTAATACAAGCTAAATGAAGGAGCGTGGAGAAATATCAATATATATATATATATATATATATTGGGGACGGGGACAGAGAGTGTGCACGATATTTCAGTATGTGCAATAGTGAGCGAAAACGACTGTTACACTTTTATGTGATTTGAAATTGTACATACATAATGTACAATCTAATCTGTATATACCTTCATAAATGTCTTGGACTGTGCTGCTAGTATATGGCTGGGAAATTTATGCAGATAATCTGATGAAATTTATTTTAAAAATGAAGACTTGAAGTGTTAAAATAGTATGATTTTGATAGAAGCTGAATGGCAATAAAAGGACGAGTAAACAAGCAAATACAGACAAACACTAGGCCTATATAGTGCAATTAGAAATGATGAAGAGTGGGCTAGAGAGAGATTCAGATAGAGAGAGAGAGAGAGAGAGAGAGGGAGAGAGAGAGAGATAGAGAGAGAGGGGAAAGAGAGAGGGCAGAGAGAGCGCGAAAAATAGATAGAGAAGGAGAGAGAGGGAGAGGGGGGTAGAGAGAGAGAGAGAGAGAGAGAGGAGAAAAATAAAAAATATTAATAATAAGTAATAAATCTTACCTTTTGTAATTAATTCATTCTGGTTTCCATAAACGCTTTCCTCGTAATATCGAGAAACATAATTGACAACCGCTGTAGAATCCTTGCTGTGGTAGACAAACATTTTGACAAACCTATTCCTAGTTTACCAAAAGCATAATGGTCGTTTGTACTTTTCTATTGCAGTAGTTTTCAGCCTCGTAATGTCACACTATTCTGTAGTACATTTGCAGGAAGCATTGATCTACAGAGTCGTTTATGATAAATTATGTTGCCATTCAATCGTCGCTAAAGATTGCTCTTTAAACTCTACACTCGATGGTAGTAATGATGCAAATAAAAAGAGTACATCTATCACTCTAAGTATGATAACATTGACGATGACGATGATACTTTTCTGCCAATCTACTCGTCCGTTTTCTGAAAGATTTCTCTCCCAAAATGTCTTCGTATCAAACTGAGTTCTTATATAATAATCCTTAGAATTACAAAAACCTACACTTCCTCCACAATGTGCTGTCCAACTGGCGAGCTAGAAAGCACGAGTTACGACGGTCACCGCTAAAAATAATTCACATCCGTCATCGTTTGCAAATGAAAGGCCATCCAAGTGTACACTCTCTAGCAAATATTGCAATTACGTAATCAAAGTCTCGTGAGGGCAACGCCTCATGTACTGTACAGTGTATAGCATTTCTTCCAATTTCGTCCAATGTGCATGCACCCCCATTTTTAAATTGGTGTGCTCAATATTATGGTAACACGACAGACAATTTATCACAAATAATATCATTTTTGTAAAAAAAAAAAAAAAAAGACTGAGAGAGAGAGAAAAAAAGGAGGCCGACAGAGAAGTAGAGAGAGACAGAGAGGGGAAAGAGACAGAACGAGACAAGGAGAGAGAGGGAGAGAGAGAGAGAGAGATGAGAAACAAGAGAGACGTATAGAGAGACATAGAGAAAGGGGAGGGAGGGAGTGAGGGACGGGGAGAGAGAATGTAAATAAGGAAAAGCGTTATTTGACCATTCACTTGGCTTAACAATCATTGAGTGGACAAAGGGGTCGATTATCCTTTTGTTCCATTTCGACGTCAACGAACTTTTTGCAGCCACTCTCCCCCATCAGTCTGCTCTATCCTTGCAGCACTAGCATATACCGCCATGTACGTCCCATGATTCCGACGGCCCACGAGACCAACAGCCACAAGACAATGACAGGCTTGAAGATCAACGGCCCACAAGACCAATAATGTGCAGGTCTTGGAAACTTCGATCCGGAAAGCTGCCAAAAAACTCGAAAGACCAACATTCGGACCCCGGTTGCTTTTGCGAACTATCAAATCATTATCTTTTCTTCAAAAGGTCCATTGTCAGTCGGTTTTCAGCCTCACGAGTATTTGGTCTAGTCGTAGGCTGTCCATCTACGGGGTAATTTTACCTGCGTGAAAACATAATGTTTGTTTATTTCCTGATTTATGATGATAAAATGGAATTATAATAACAACATTTATAATGCGCACATATCCCCCTCCCCCAAGGGATGCCAAAGGCGCCTTAACAAATTTTGGAAATTATTACCCCGGCTCTACAATAATCTGCCAGGTTCCCATTTACATCACCTGAGTGTAGCAAATTAAGATCAATGTCTTGCCAAAGAACATTAGTGCCTTGGTGGGACTCGAACCGCGGACCTTATGATCAACAGTCCGGTGACGTATCCACTCGACCACGACAACACAAAATTAGAAAAGACACTACAAATTTTAAAAAAATTGAGACAATTCATTGCAAGTAGCGACGATAAACGTTGGTAGTTCAATTGGAAAACACTCTATTAGTAAGGATGAACCCGTATACCGTAATGTAGAAACATTGTATGTATAAAGAAAGTTTTCAACAAAGGAAAATCTCAATGACAAATGCAAATCAAATCGGACAAAAAAAAATGAAATAGGGCAATCACTAATATGCGGTCCACAATTGGGTTCCATGTCAGTGTCAACGAACTTTTGAAACCATTGACGTAGTGTGGATCTAGCCATTGAAGAAATACCAGAGTCTTGGAGACGGTCATCGGGTAAAGTGGGGGGGGGGGGGGGGGGGGGGGGCACCGGTCTCACTCAGTAAATGAAATACAAAAGAACAAGATCATTCTCTCCCCTTTTCTCAATCTTTCCTTTCTGAATTCGATGGGATGGGGGGGGGGGCAAGTTTCCCTGTAGCTAATAAGCCAATGTTTGAAATACACTTTCGTTGCTAAATCACACCGTACCGCCCGAGGACGTCACTTCTTGAAAGATGCTATACAATGTTTATTTGAACTTAAGCCGACGGGTAAACCTACATTTCTATGGGGCCGCACCATATAGGTCCCTGGTTAAACCAACAAGGGAAGACATGCAAGCCATGGAATGCCAATTAATGGGCGTGATGGATATGTTTTAAGTCTATCGCGATCGCAATGACTCTCAAAAATCAACTCAAGGATGATTTCATTATCCTATTTTTAAATCCCATGAAAATCATGTTCAGATTAAATTTGTTCGGATACTGTTTGGCGGTGTGACTGAGGATGAGCAAAGTGCTTATGAAACATTTATAGCCGTAATGTTAATTTTTGGTTAAAAAATAATGTAAATACAGAAACAATGATCCTTCAAATAAGAAGAAATTTTCGTAGCTCTTTCCCGCACTTTTTTACTTCTTATTTCTATGTGACGTAATTATTCGTGTCCTCTCTCTCTTTAGGGATATGATGCATGACAGTGTTCAAAGTCAAATAAAATCAATACTCGACAAAGCTCTTAGGGCGAACATTTTTTAAACATTTTTTTCTGGTACGGAGGATCATTATTTCTTTTTTTTTCTTTCTAACTCCCAGGATATCTCGATACTTTCTCAACCTTTCCCCGATGCCATCTAATATCCCCCTCCCCTCTCACACTTTCTCTTTCACATTCCCAGGACAAACGACCATACCCGCCTTAATAAATGAGAGACTTGATATTTATTTTTAAAAAGTAGTACAGACATATAAAGTTTATTGTGCCTATATGTGCACATTAATTTGTGCTTTAATCTGTATAAATACTAGAATAAAATAGAATAATTTGCATGACAGAAAACGAATGTCAGCGAAGGTATTAATAACATGAGCAACTCCAAAACTTATTTATCAGTGTAGCATTTTACCGCATTTCCCGTCCATTAACCCCCCCCCCCCCCATCAGCGCTTGAGGGGCATTCAACATATGAATATAATTTGCAATGAACATTTTCTTTTTAGTTGTCTGGTTCCACTATGGCATTTATGATGATTATTGAATAAATGAAAATATAAATACACCTGTAATTAAGGAGTATTTACTAAACTTAGGCAACATTTGGAGAGGAGGTATGAGAAATCTGAATCATGCCAAATATGGAGGCACAATATTTATTATTAGCAAAATTACAGTCACTTTTTCTTTTCATATTTGAATTTCGCAACTGGCAGTGTTTATTCACCCCATTTTTTGTGTACGGCTCTAATTTTCACTCATAGATTGAAAAAACAGTCTAATCCCTCCTACATGGTCAAACTAGTGCAGATATGCTTCGAGTTAGAACATAATCCTAAGGTTATGACTGAAATAGCAAATGGTGTCAAAGAGTGAACTCCGCCGTCTCGGCTACAGCCGTCACATGATAATGATATTTATAATCAGGGGCATGCATAGCATGGCGTAGCATATTGATAGAGGGATTGTCATTGGGGGCGCCAGTCTTCCTTGGTGGATGAAACTTGAATTAACACGACCACCCATTTAGGCAGAGGCTGTAGAAGGTAATGTTCCTGGGTCGTATCGGGTTCCTTTCAAAATATTTTCCCCCTTTTCCTTCTCTCTTCCCCCCCCCCCCCTCCCAACCCCTCACCCAGGCCGTTCAAGTGAAATGGGGGGAAGGGGGGTGTACCATGCCCTGTAGCTACACCACATTGACTGCTAATAATCAGGTAGGATCAACATTTTACTAATGATTAAAGGCTTCTTCAGATATGACGTTGTAAACTAGCTGCGGCAAACCAAAAAACACGGCGGCTCTTTTTAAATGTAAATGAATGGCAGCTGTGTGCAACAAAGGTTATGCGCGTATTTATTTACTGAGTTCTGTGTTATGAGATACAGAAATGTCATGCGTATTAGTTTACATCATGAAAATGAAAAACGCCATCGTTTTGCGACATCATATCTGAATGAACCCTTATGTGGGAGTTACATCTATTTTGATTACCAAGAAAAACATAACGAAAGTCTCTAATTGTAATAATCTTAAGGCAAACTTTATGTAGAAAAATGTATTAATACACATGTAGTACAAGAAGATTTCCTCTTTGCAAGGGAGTCTAATCAATACAAAAATAAATGAATAAAATACAACAACTATAATTTGTTGTCATCTCTTTATTTTCCTATTAAAAATATTGCAACATCCGTATATGACAAGCACTCTAAAAGAGTACAAGACATTTAAACAGAATATTTCTAAAATATAAAGTACTGAGTTTAGTTTTCTAGCCTTATATTCTTGCCTGTATATCAATGAAAGACTGCTTGCAGAAGTTCCTGCTTCTTCATTTTTTTTTAAAGGCATCTATTCAGCCTTTGCCTACTAGTACTACTTATTATATACAATATATTTCAGCATCAATAAATATCTTGACTAAGAAAAGTATTTAAAGGTACAAAGTGTGTGAAAAAATAAAATCAAATCAAGATCAACACAAATAGGGCACCTCTTTCCCATTTGTTCCTCATCTATTCATTCCCCCATATTATTTTATTGGATAATAATAATAATAATAGTGGGTTCATTTAATATAGCGCTCATGTCTGTCAGACTTGACACTCCTGGCGTTTCCGATTATTACCCTGGCTTTAGCACGGCTGCCATTACGGCGCTCTAGCATTTCAAGGAATTAATTCCTGCCAGGTACGTACCCATTAACATCACCTGGGTTGAGTGTGGCAAATGTAGATCAATGTCTTGCCAAAAGATAGATGGGAGATAGATCTACGAGCTTCATACCATGTATAGAGAAATTTTCTTTTAACTAACGCTGTTCAACACGGTGAAGAACAACGTGACCTGTAGGTGCATAATCATACATAAATCCTTTGGTCAAAACACCACAATGCATTTTGATTACCTTCTAGAAGATATAAAAGGTGTCATGTACATTCAAAATAGAAATGGAGGTACATGTCAGAGGGGGGTAGTCAAGTGGCTTTAACAATTTAGTGGAGATGCAAAGATCGTAGGTTCAAGCCCTGGACCGGCGCTAGGGTACTTGGGCAAAACATTTGTTACTTTCCAATATTATTTTATCAACATTATTATTATTATTACTACTATTATTATCATCATAATTCACCCTCAATCTATATTGAATCCATCTTTGATATCTATTCTTTCTTTCAAATTACCCCATTTCATGATTAATCAGAGCCACAATGATGTAAAGTGTGTGTAATAATATGAGTTAAAGTCCTTCATCACACAAATATATTGACATATTGTGATAGAAGAGCAGAGGAATGTAAACTTGAGACGAAGATAGGTACTTTGTACAAACATACAAATGGAGTATTGTTGTCTTTAGACCAGAGTCAGGCATCTGCAACAAATCCAAGATCAAATTCACCGGCTGGGCTCACATCTATTAAGCTATGACCCTGTCGATCAGTACAGCAGCAACAGCTTTGATCAGGTCTACAACTCTGGTTTGAGGTGCAGCAGTTGCAGGAAGGCACAGGTATCTGGGCGCAATTGCCTTCAGGTCCAAACGCCCTGCAAAGGGGCATGAAGAAGAAGTTGGCATAGAACCAACTCACGGCCATTACAAGAGTTAGAAATATGCCGATTTGTTGATAGCAGAGTACAACAGAGGGCAGCATAACAGCTCCTGCGATGAATGTAGAGAACGCTGCAGTGGTTATGGCAGAAGTGAGTTGAACCATTGCAAAAGTGGAGCGAGAAGCGCGGTCCTTGTGCGGGGCGAGCCCATAGGCCACACCGTAGTGGATGGTGAAGTCAACAGAGAGTCCCACCGCGAGACTCATCACAGTTGATTCCAGAATGTTCAGCTCCCAGCCTAAGAGAACCAGACTGCCTATGGTGACAAAAACGGTTCCGCCAATAGACAGGGTGGCGAAGAGAGTGATGAGGAGGTTCCTGGTTGTGAATAACAGAACAGTGGTGGCCATTCCCAAGGACAGCCCTATGGACATCTTTGTTCCTCGGGCAAGACTCTCCTGTAGGTCAAAGAAAAACATCTGGTTCTCACTGTAACTGCCGAACCAGCCACCAGCCATCCCTGGAGGCGCCGTCTTCATCTTCTCCTTGACCCAACCATCAATTTGATACCAGAACTTGTTGATATTTTCATACACTAAGGTATCAGTAGTTGTGCTGGTGAATGATAATTGTAATCCTGTCAACTTACTCTTTTCACCAAAGCGTACACCATCACTGAATGTTCCCAAGCTAGATGTCCAAAAAGGAGCGCAGTGGTCGAAGAGGCCTTGGTCATATGGAAATTTGGTTTGATTGCAGCATGGTTCAGGGTTAAATGGCAGAAAGGGGTTCTCACATGGTTGCTCCATTACTGATTTCAGAATTTCTATAAAACAAAAATCTGATTGCTTATTTGCCTTTGAGTAGAATGTCTGGTTACGTATATCGTGACAAAACGCCAAAAGCCACTCTTGAGACTCTTTGTTGGATATATTGAAAGATCTGTCAAAGACTATAGAACCTTTGTCATCAGGGTCCCAGGGGTTTCCATTGTCGTTCGGTACAACTCCCCAAACAAAATATATGGGCATCAACTCCTCTTCTCCTTTCTCAAACAAAAAGTCCTTCTTGTAGATTTGGTCATATTGTTCCATGTAATCACTTGATATGAAAACTTGGAAGTTGTTCTTGGTTGGCAACTTAAGTTTTGGCTTGACAAATATAGCGCAAGCTCCACCCACCCCAAGTAGCGTGAACAAAACAATCCACATGTATCGGAGCTTGAAAACTACCAATGGTAACGTAGTCTCCCAGAAAGACCGAATACATCCAGACAAAACCTTTGACATCTCCTTTATCATCATGTAACACTCGCAAGGTGTTATCATCTCGCGACATCTTCGGAACTGCAAATACTTATCCTCTATGACGACGATTGCAGGGAGCCAAGTGACAGTGTATACGAAGTTGATGAGTATGGCGCAACCTGCATACACCGCCAAGCAACGTAGGGCTGTGATGGAGCTGATGATACTTGAGAAGAGCGCTGTGGATGTGGTGAAACTGGTAACAAACATGGTGATGGCAGCATGGTGCAACGTATCTTGGAGAACCAACACCCTCTTCTCCGGGGTTTCATCATGTCGCTTTCTCATCTTCTTCCATATATCGATGTAAACGAAGGCGTCGTCGGCCCCGATGCCGATGACTAAGACGAAAGCGAGGACATTCATGAAGGGAAAGAAAGGCATCTTAAAGACAACGGTGTACAGGAAGTAAGAAAAGACCAAAGACATAATCATATCAAGGATCGTCATGATGGTCACGAAGAGAGACCCAGTGTAAACCCAGACGATCACAAGAATCAGTCCTATCCCCACAGCCAGGTACAAGCAATTTGAAATAAGGAAAACGGAGAACAGGTCGTATTTGTATCCTCCTACTGCAGAGAGTTTTGTGATGCCATCACTGATGTCCTGCCCCATAATGCTATTCAAATAAATATCTTGTCCCAAATCACTGTATAGGTAGAATGGGGTCACCATCAAGGACAGGCTGACAGCCTCGAAATCCCCATGAGCAATCTGTTCTGCAGAATTTATAGGCAAGAGGTATTGAAAGATATTGAACACAGCATTCTCCATGGTGCAGTTCGATGGGACATTGGGACAGGTACCCTGACCACCACAGTTGGGTCTCAGCACATTGAGGACAAAGAATGGCGAACATTCCTGAAGTAGTTGTTGTAGCTTCATGACGTCATCATCCAGGATACCTGAACACGAATCCTTCCCCCCGATGAAGGCTGCATAGCGACCAAGCGACGCCGGTTCACATTCTAATAGGTATGGGGGAATCTCAGTGGTGTTCTTGAGGATGAGAGTGCTGTACAAACTGCACATGGACCGCATCGCCTCGGCACTGAATAAGTTCATGTTGTCAACACGAGAGAAGACAAAACGTACCATGTCCGATGCAGATTCAGCTGAAATTGAAAAATAAAGGGAAATAAAGTGACTCTCGATCAGAATTATGACAGCAATGATTAAACTTACTACTAACGAAAAATCTGCATCATTGATCCATGGTATCATAGACGTACGTCTTTGATGGTATACACAACAAATTCATTTAAAAACAATAATTATACATGTACATCGATACTCTCAGCATTATTTGTATTAAGTGCTCTCATAAGCAAAAGTGGAAGAATAACATGGAATCAAATTGGCAATTTTCCTCTTTGTGGTACATGTGGGTAATAATTTGAATATGCCCCACATCAATACTTGTGGGATTAGGCTTTAGCATGATGACTCCTACTCTACTCCTCTCATTAATACAACGCCATGTTATGCTGTGACTTGTGTATCCTACCTGGTTGCATGCAACTTGTTTCACCATCCGTAACAGTTTCACTATCCGTAACAGTTTCACCATCCGTAACAGTTTCACCATCAGTGACAGGACTGCCTGTGCTGAACTTGGTGTCTGTATTTCCATCCTGAAGATGACCTTGGCTTGAATTGCTAATTGGGGTTGATAGCCTGGTCGATGGCCTGGTCGATGGCCAAGTCGAGGACTGTAGAATATTATTTACATCATGACTGGAACCACGGGTTGATGAAGCCGTTGAGGACAAAGTTCCATGTGGGCCCTGAAGTCCACCCAAGCTGCGTTTGGATTGCCGCGGCAAGGTGTAGAAGTGGTCGTTGTTCTTGGTCTCGTAGAAGTGATGGAGTCCCGAGGATCTGTCACTGATGTCTGTTTGTCGAGCTTCAAATCCCTTTGAGGAGGAAGAATACCAAAAAAAAGTGTCTGTTCTGAATTACACTTTGTTGTGGCAATGAAGTTGTGAACAAAAATAAGGTCATTTTAAAAATCAGATCGTGTCAACATTATTGTGACTCTTTAACTTAACAACTTTTCTTTGATTTCATCAATAAAGTAGTGATGGAGTGAAATTTGTAGAGGGCACGACAGATTCAAACTAAAACCAAAAACCTAATGACAGGTACTTTCAGCTGGTCAATAATTAATATCTTGCCTAGATTCAACATGAACTATTATAAGGTGGGTCATTTAAGTTTATGTTTATTAGGTAGATTTAGAAATGAAATTTTATATTTTAACATCACTAAGACTTCATTTTCAAAAACACTACTTGAAATATATATTCAGGTATTTAAAATTCAATTTAATTTTCTCCCTTTCATCCTTCACTAGTGATTATCTTCCTTGAGAAGAGATGGCAGGAGGTGGGGTGACCATTTCAACTTGAGAACTTTTCTTTTGCTTGTTGGGTGAATAAGCTGTCGCCAGCTAAGGAGAAAAGAAAAAGATTGGTCCAACAATCCCCACCCTATCTCTAAATAAGAACCGTTTTTACATTTTCCCCCATTTCTCGCTTAAATCCCTGGTCTTTATTTCATTCTTTGTCTTCCTATTTTATGTTAAGTTTTCATCGCGATTCTGTTCAGTTTCAACCCTCAACCCTTTCCCTCTATCACCATACAGAACAAGGTAAACAAATTTTAAAAAATACATACAAATCAATCATTAAGTCATTATTAATCCATTAATCATGATGAAATGGATGGTGAAATAGTTCAAATTCTAGTTCTTTGTTCTCTTTTACCTTCAATGGATCATCGAACGATGGGATATCGTATTTAACAAATGCAACGGCGGCCCCACCAGCGGTGAGGGCGAATAGCAGCACACAGAACAAGACTGGGAAACGGTTGAGGAATTTTGCGTACCTGAGGAAAGATATAAGATATTAATATTAAAAAGATAATAATATCTTCAATATGTGGTTTTAGCTTTATAGAAAGAACAGATCAATACTGAAAATAATATTCTCAGATTACAAAGACAAAGTATACTTAATAATTTTCATATTTCTTCCATGTCTTTTTTTCTGCTTGCAACATTTTCTCTTTTCTGCTGATATGTTCTCCTTCTCTCTCTCTTATTCTTTTCTTTCATCCTCCTCTTCTTTATCTCCTCTTCCTCTTCTCATTTTTTCTCATTCTTCTTCTGAGTCTTCATGTCTTCTTCTTGTTCTTCTTCTTCTTCTTTTTGGTTTCTGTTTTGCTTTTTCTTCTTTTTCTTCTCCTTGCTATATTTAAGGGTTTTTTCATTTTCATTTTCATACCTTCCTCATTTATTTGTTAGTCTAACCTCCCTATCCTCTTGTACAATAAATACAAGGGAATAAGTGAATATGGCAATGTACATGTATACACATTACACATCATCCCAAGTCTTAAAACTGTACATAACATTAAAGTGGTTTGCATTGTCTTTTTTATGAAAGTAAATTTCCTGATAGTAATGTCTAGATAATACAACCCTTAAAGGTATAGACCAGTTCTGGTCATGCAATTGCATAGTGGAATCAATCAGAAAAGGTTGATCATTTATCATATAAGTATTGGTGTGTACTGCAAGGTTCTGGAATCATCAAAATGATAAGAAATTTGGCCCAGGTCTTGATAAAGTTACAAGCACTATACACAGAAAGATGTATATAGGACTACTGTACTACACGATTTCTATCCAGTCGGGATAGATATAATAATTTACTAAATATATCAATTAGTAGGCGATTTCCCGGCAAAATTTGTATCATCACATATTAGTCAAAATATATTCTTTCACATGATTGGCAATAAGAGCTTCCATTTCATTTTTTGAGAAGGGGGTGTTCCAAAACTGGTCTACACCTTTAATGAATATTAACTCAAAGTCTCATAACAGGATACGATAAGGATATACATGAAGTAAATTCAGGAAATGATGGTTTGCGAGCTCATCAAGAATTTACTTCCGTTGCAGTTCAAGGTATTGTGGGTCCCTAGTCCCTAGAAATTTCCTTCATATCCAAACCATATGAGAAAAAGATATAAAGAGGGGTCAGGAAATGTGGAAGGAAGGGTATACAAACATCTCATGCACCACAGTACCTGCCCCCCCCCCCCCTCCCACCCCCTCCCGCATGATGTCAGTGTCCCACTCAATTGTCTGGATCTACACTATGACATTGATCAGAATCATCTGGCACCTATTTGATTCACCAAAGTGCTTACTCAATATACTGTACCAAACAGAAACCTCAGATCTTCGCAAAAGTCGCTCCTTACTATCCCACAAATAAATACAAAGTAGTATGGGTCACGCTCTTTAAGGTAGCATTAGCAGAGTTTTGGACTAAATTGCCAGAAAATATAAAAATTATAACAACTTTAAGAACATGTACTATTAAATCATTCATTTTTTTGTAAACAATTTCCAATATTAACTAATGTCTTGAGGAACTCTGCTGAAAGTATCTCAATCTCCTCACTGTTATGTTTCTTTTATTTCTCTCTTTTATGGTGCATATATATGGCAATATCATTTGTGATATATATATGCGCTAGTATGGCCGGTATTTTATTATTGCTATAAGTTGTATATCTTACCAGTGACAGAATCCACTTTGTTTCCTCCTTTGCTCCTCGTCTATCTCGTTTAAATCGGCATCGTCGACGGAGGTCAATCGAAGTGCACCACCATTGGATGTCGGCTCGAAGGAAAGATCTTCAGTATCAAGGCTCCCGATTCCTCCTGATTCCCAGCTTGTTCCTGTAGAAGTAGGGTTTACAATTTCTTCCCAATTAGATCAGAAACATGACAATGAAGAATGACATGCACAAATCTGTATTCCAAAACTCTGTAGAGAATGGGGTACGTCGTTAATCATTTATTGTGGCATAACGGGGGGGGGGGGGGGGGGGTACTGAGATTTGGTTTGGATGGGGGTGTGCCTCTTTTTCCTCTCGAGAAAAGAAAGACCTATTTTTTACAATTTCCGGGTGCTTGCATGGCAAACACCCCAACAATTTTGCAAATTTTAGAAATTTTGAAAAAAACGGACCCATTTTTAATGGTATTTTTGTTAAAAGTGGGACCCATGTTTAGGGATTTTGTGGGACCCATGTATGTCCTAATATGTGACCCCCCCCCCTTGGGGTGGCATACTATTAATTATCTTGGTTTAGGAAATATGGGCCTCTATCGAATATTCCTACCAGTACTGCTACTAGTACTATTATTACTACTACTACAAGTACAATGTACTCCTGCATGCTGCTGCTGCTGCTACTCTACTAGTACAAAATACACATTTTCTACAGTAAAATATTCACTGTATAGACCGGTGGCGGATCCAGGGTGGGGGCATGGGGGGCATGGCAAAAGTAAAGAAGTAAAGAACAAAGATGCATGGTAACCACAATTTTACCTTTAACAAAAAAGAAGTCAGGCCCCCGCCCCTCCCCTGCCAACAAGAAAAAAGTAAAAATTAAAAAAGGTAGACCTATATTGCTTTAATTTTTCCTATTTTTTGTTGTTACTCATGTTTAATAGTCAAGAGGGGGATGTTGAGACACCTCACTACCCCCCTCCCCCCCCCCCCCCCTCCCCCCCCCCCCCCCCCCCCCCCGCTTATTTGCCGCTAAATATTTTCTCACGAATTGCTGGGCCCCCATTTTCGCTGCCGGCTGGATCTACCCCTAATAATATATATAGACAGTGTATACATGTAACATCATTATACATGTATGTACGTACATATCACCCATGGGCGTAAATCCTTACGTATAAATACCTATTGTTCAGGGGGAACAATAGGTATTACAGAGCTATAGATCATCCTGAACAATAGGTATCAATTGCAAATTTACGCCCATGATATCACCAGTATCATATCACTCTCTATTCCTATTAGTATTATAATCCCGATTATAATATTCCCTATGCACTGCCATTTCTACGCGACAGACCTTTTTGTGTACATTATTGTACAAAATGCTCAATACACATTCAAAGATGCTAATTATCACGCCGTTATCAAGTTATTGTCATAGATCGAAACCGGTACATTACCATCGTCATGTCCTATATACCCAGTGTTTAGAGACGGGTCATCATCATCGAATAGTCGGGAATACCTCGGCATGTTTCAAGAAGACAAGATGTTTTGGTGAACATATTCACATGCAGTACCTCGCAGAACGTACACACAGCTGGCTTGCTTCCTTGTATCTATACTGTACTGCATGCACTGACGTATGACCAGCACGTTAAATGGAGAAAGTACATGGAGAAAGTACATGTATCGCTAGTCTGTAGGCGCAGACTCTGATTTGACACTTTATACCACAATTCTTAAACCTGCCCGCCCCCTCCCCTCCACTTCATAGGCGCCGGAAGTGTGTGTGTGGGGAGGGGGGGGGGGGGGGGGTTGGGGCAGGGGGGGCAGGGGGCAGGGGGGACGCAAAACCCCCCCGGAGAATTACCCCCCGAGGACAATTACCCCCCGAGGACAACTACTACTATAATGATAATGGTAAGACACAATACTTGTGATTTTCAAATGTAGCTGAAAGGACATGATTTTCCGGTATACTTTCACAATTTTCGTGTAAGTCATACCGGCTTTTTATTCGCTTGTTGGAAAATTAGAAATTTCCAAATTTACAGTCGGGTGACAAAAATATGCATATTTAGAAGCCTTCGTGTCAGGACCTGCAAAACGGCTGTGTTCGGGGGCTCGAGCCCCCCTCACTTAAAAAAAAAAGTATGTTACAGATAAAAAGAAAGAAAGAGAGAGAAAAAAAATTAGTGACCTGCCAATGTCACAAATGAGGTATCAAAATATGCTCATTTGACCGTAATTAAATGCCTAAAACCCCAGAGCTTATGGAGGCCCTGCCCCCGGACCCCACTAAGGGCTCGCCCCCTGGATACTCATCTGACCATAATTAAATACCTAAAACACATGAGCTAACGTGGGCTCTGCCCCCTGGACCCAACCAAGGGCCCTTCGGCGGGCCCCTGGATGCTTATCTAACCGTACTTAAATAGCTAAAACGCCTGAGCTTCCGGGGGCTCTGCCCCATGCACCCAACCAAGGGCCCTTCGGCGGGCCCCTGGATGTTGTTGTTGTTGTTTGGTATTATCGGCGTTTCATTCTTTTTTAGAATATTTACGCCTTTCACTTTATTTCTTTCTTTTTTTCTTCTATATTTTGGTACTATTTGTAAATTCATACTCATCTCTTTTTTTTTTTTGGATAATATAATCTCAGATCTACTGGTCCATGAAAACCCCTCACCGCAATTGGCACCTTCCTGCCAGACCGGCGCGGTACATTGCGCAATCTTCTCGGCCATCATTGGCCTAGGCAACTCTGGTGCCGGTGAGAGGATTCTGGGGTAGATCTCCAGAGTCTCTTGTTTGGGGTTTACCGTCCTCAATCCGTCTTTACTCTTTCTTACCTTTTCTCTTCTAGTATTTTTCCATTTTGTAAAACCTTATTTTTCTATCAAAGTAGGTATCAACATCTTAGGGCATTTGGTTGTCGTGCGATATGTGCAAAAAAAAAAAAAAAAAAAAAAAAAAAAAAAAAAAAAAAAATTAGGAACACTCAAAACGCCTCGTTCTACGAACGAAGCGGATCAGTGCTCTCTGGGTCGCACTTTCTGTTGATTTTAGGAGTTTCATAATTTCGTTTGGGCTCGTTATATCACTTTCCATTATCAGCATTGCTCTTTCTATTGTATATGTTGGACATTCCATCAGATAGTGTGTTATTGTTTCAGGGGTGTTACAGTATTTACAATTTTTGTTGGCTTGGCCAGGTTGGGTTGTTTGGGATACCCATACTTTTGAGGGGTCTGCGTTTAGTCCTATGTTGCAAAGTCTGAGCCTACGAATTATGACTTCGCAGTCTCTAAAAAGGGTGTTGGCTTGGCCAGGTTGGGTTGTTTGGGATACCCATACTTTTGAGGGGTCTGCGTTTAGTCCTATGTTGCAAAGTCTGAGCCTACGAATTATGACTTCGCAGTCTCTAAAAAGGGTGCTCTCAAAGTTATGTTGAATTGTTGGTTTGAAAGGTCTTACGTTTGTTTTATTGTAATTTTGCCATGTTTCTTCCCAACTCTTGTATAGTTCTATTTTCAATACTGCTTTCATTTCAGACAAACATAACTTGTTATTTATTTGTATTTCTTCAGTTAGGGCTTGTTTTGCGAGAAGGTCCGCTATTTCGTTTCCCTGTATTCCACAGTGAGAGGGGATCCATTCTAGATGGACTTGAATGCCTTTGTATGCCAGTCTTGTGTATATATACTTGATGTCGTTTATGAAGTTATCTGACTTATCTCCTTTCATTGATTGCATTGAGAGGAGTGCGCTGAGGGAGTCTGTGAATATCACAACCACTGCGTGCAGGTTTAGTTGTTCAACCCATAATAGGGCAATTGTTATTGCTGCTAACTCTGCTCGGTAGCTTGAGGTATGGTCTGTAAGACGTTTAGATTGTCTTATTGAAAAATGTGGGACAAAAAAGGACGCAGCTGCTGTGCCTGATGGGGATTTTGAGCCATCCGTATATATATGAAGGCTGTTATTCCATTTTGATTTTATGAGTTCTATGCTTCTTAGTCTCATTTCACTCGGGTTATCATTTTTTCTTATTGATTCAGTTAGTTCAATGGATATTTGGGGAGTGTAGTTCTGCCAGGGGGGGATAGGAAGTGGTATGACTTTTTCTGTAATTGAGTCTATTATTTTTTCATTTTTTATTCTCAAACCAAAAGGTTGTCTCACTTTTTTATTCTTTAACTTTTCAAATTGCCAACATGGTTGGATGTTTGGTTTTAATGGGTGGTTTGTCACACGGGAAAGATGGACGTGATACTTTTCTGTCAGCATTTTCCTTCTTAACTCAAGAGGGGGCTCGTCCATTTCCACCTGTAGGGCGGCGAGGGACGTGCCGTGTAAAGCACCTGCACATATACGTAGGGACATGTATTGCATAGTGTTTAAAACTTTTTTGGAGCTTTCGCTTGCCGAGTCATATGCCTCGCACCCGTAGTCTAGCATTGATCTTATTAAAGATCGATATAGCATCAGTAATGTTTTTGTGTTACTTCCCCAACTTGTATGAGCGACGCTTTTCAGGATATTATTTTTTTTCCTACATCTGTTTCTGATATCTTGTATATGGGTATTCCATGTTAATTTTTTATCAAACGTGACGCCAAGAAATTTATGATTTGCTTGGAATTGCAGTTCTTTTTCTTTAAGTTTTATTACGGGGAGGTTTGTTCTGTTGCTATTGCTGAAGAGCACCGGGGTACTTTTATTTTCGGAGAGATTAAAGCCCCTTTGCTCGAACCAAATTTGTAGGTTGTTTAAGCAATTTTGAATTCTATTTACTATAAAATTAATGTTAGGTCCTGAAGTCCAAATGGCGCAATCATCTGCGTATAAAGATATGGAGACTGAGGGGGTTGTGGGAATTTGACAGAGCATAAGGTTGAACAGGATTGGACTTATGGTACTACCTTGCGATAGACCGTTTTCTGTGTTGTTTATGTGCGACAGTGTATTTTCTATTTTTACCTGGAATGTTCTATTTCTTAGAGAATCGTTTATAAAGTTTAGTGTTTTACCTCGTATACCTATATCATAAAGATTTGATATCAATCCGTCTACCCAAAGTGTATCATAAGCTTTTTCTATGTCGAGAAAAATGGCGACTGTATGCTGTTTAATGGCTATGTTTTTCTGTATTTCATTTTCTAAACTGACGATACTATCTGTAGTGCTTCTATTCTTTCTAAATCCTATTTGGAATGAAGGGAGTATTTCCTGTTTTTCGATGAACCACTGTAGTCTTACATTCACCATTCCTTCCATGATTTTGATGAAACAAGCTGTGAGTGCAATTGGTCTATACGATGATACTTTATGAGGTTCTTTGTTAGGTTTTTTGATTGGGATAATAATTGAGTGTTTACATTGCCATGGAATTTGCCCCGAGCTCCAAATTTGATTTATCAAATTTAGCATGGTCTGTTTTGCTGATTTCGTGAGTTTTTGGTATATTAAATATTTAATCTTATCGTGTCCGGGGGTAGAGGAGGAATTTTGACGTTCGATTGCTGCTTCTAATTCTGATAGTGTGAAATTGTCGTTTAGGACTGAGGGAAAATTTTCTGGTTCTTTATTTTTAATTTTCTCTATATTATTTGCTACGTGAGTGTACAGTTGGGAGCTAGGGTCAACTTTGTGTTTAGTTACGTAAGTATAATCTTCAGCTATCTTATTGACCTTTTCCTGATCGGTAATATATTCTATATCATTTTCTTTTAGTGTTGGTAAGCATTCTTTTTTTGGTATGATATTGTTGTATCTTTTTATCATTTTCCAAATTTCTGAAGTCGGAGTGAATCTATTAAGCCTGGAGCAGTATTTGTTCCAATGTTGTCTTTTTGCTTCTCTTATTGTCTTCTGTGCAAGGGCTTTCTTATTTAGGTATTCGTAGAGATAATCTTTCGTCATGTATTTGATGGCTTTATTTTTGGCTTTGTTTCGTTCTTTAATTCTCTTTTGGCAGTCTTCATTCCACCATGGATTGTGTGGTTTATGTTTTTTTGTTACTGTTGGTATGGTTTCCTTCATAATTTTCTTTGTGACGTTTATGAATTCGTTGTAGTATTCTTCTGTGTTTTCATTTGGAGTTATATTGGATAGTTCTGTGTCGCATAATTGTTCAAATGCTTTCCAGTCTGCTTTTTTGTAACTAAGATATGGTTCGTTTCGTTTTGTATATTCTCTTTCATGTATTTCTTCTACAGGATGTAGATTGATTTGTATTTCTATAGGGAAGTGATCACTTCCTAACTTATCTTGCTTTACATTCCACTGACATCTATTAGCTATGGAGGGTGTTGCTAAGCTTAGGTCTAGACAGGATAATTTTCCCGTATGGTGATCCATTCTCGTACCTGATCCATCGTTTAGTATTATAATATTTTTATTTTCAATAAATTCTTCTATGATGCGGCCATTTACATCGGTAGTGTTACTGCCCCATAATGAGTTGTGGCTGTTAAAGTCTCCTAGGATTAGCAGGTACTTTGGGGTAGCATATTCTGGAATGATGGCCTTAAGGGTATCTATGTCTAATCGCTGACATGGATTGTAATAATTTACTACTGTCATGCAGGAAGTTTTGAGGTGCAGTTGAATAGTTTGCAATTCAAAGGTATTATGGAGTGTTATATTTTTGAAATATACAGAGTTGTGTACGTAAATGGCGCATCCGCCTCTCACTCCGGTTTTTCTGTTGCGTGGTATACATGTATAATTTGGTATTTGTAATATATTATTTTCTGTGAACCACGTTTCTTGAATGCACAATATATGGTAAGGGTTATTCCTGCGTGACAGTAGCAATTGAACTAGTTCGTCCCCGTGCCCCCCTTGGAGACCTTGGGCATTCCATTGTAGTATGGATAGTGCCGCCATGAAAAGGAGAATTTTAATTATGTTCTCCATGGTGTTTCATTATTTCTAGCTCTTCAGGTAATATATTGAGACATGTCTGGGCTTCTGCGAGAAATTTGTTCATCTTTTGTGTTTGTGGGATGTCTTGTTGCATTATTTCTATGACACGGAAAAGAAACATTAGGAGATCCAGGGAGATGTGACTTCTCCCTGGGAGATCAGTGTTCTTGGCTGTGGTAATGATGTTGGGTTTACCGTGACCACCGCTGTTGGAATGTTGAATTCTCCCCTGTTCTACAAATACGGAGGGGGTAATAAAACTTTCGCTTTGATTGTTTTCTATTTCAATGTATTGTGTAGGGTCTGTATTTGGTCTGCTTTGTGTGGGAATTGTTTTACTCTTTGTTTCTTTCTTTTCTTTGTTTGTGGGTACTTTACTATTGCCGTTTGTGCTCGATTCCTTAGAGTTAGTTTTTTCCTCTACTTTTGTTGCCTCTTTGAAATGTTTCGTGGCTTCGGCATAACTTATTTTCTTTTCCAAGCGGATTTCTTGGACAATTCTTGCGTTTTTGGCTTCGATGCATCCTTTGAATGCTGCTGAGTGGTTTCCTTTGCAGTTAACACAAAAGGGATTAGATTTTCTGGGACATTGGTCGAAAGGGTGGTCTTCTCCACACCTGACGCATCTTTGCTTGCTATTGCATTGCGAAATTACATGTCCCATGCGTTGACATTTGAAACATCTGGGGACAGGGGGGATGAATTCTTTTACTTTAAATTCCTGATAGAATAGTATGATTTGTTTTGGTATCGTTTTACTTTCAAAGGATAGGATGACTGCTTTGGTGGGCATGTCGGTAGGGTTAGGGGTTTCGGTTGACGAACTGCTCTTGGTTTCAGGGTGGTTTTTCTTTATTTTCCTCGTGATTCTTTTAGCATTTGCGCATTTGTAGATTTTGAGCGCTTCAGTGATTTCTTCTTCTGTAATATCTGGATGAACTCCTGTTATTACTCCTTTTACTGTTTTTGATCGTTCTTTTACCTTAACTGGGATACCGCCTATTTCCGATATGTTTGAGATTGCCTTATGTTGTTTTATGTTCTGACATTTGATCAATAAACCGTTTTGGATTCTTTTAACAAATTCTATTTTGGTGGGTCCTGCACATTTCTCTATTTCTTTTGCTATTTTTATGGGGTTCACGTGTCCTAGGTTTTTTGTTGATTCAATTGGGATGAGTAGTACTTTTAGTTCATCTTGGGTTGTGGAAGATTGATGTGGGTCGGGTCGGGCTTCTTGAAATATGGGGCTATCGCTATCCGACCCCGACTGTGCCTTTAAACTTTCTATACTGTGGCTGTCTTCTCGTGGCCGAGCTCTCCTAGGGTGTTTCTTTGCATTTTTCTTTTCTACGGGGATGAAGCTATTATTGTATGCCTCCTCTTCTGTGTCACCTTCTATCTCTGATGAGAAATATCTTATGGGGTTAAGGGGGTTGTAGGCCGCCATATCAGGCGGCCTTCGGGAATGGGTGTTAATTGCTTCCAAGTTAGTTATTTTGGTTAATGTAGCATACAGTGCAGTGCAGAAAAAATGCCCGAAAATATTGCTTACCTCTTGCTGGCAATCCCAATACACAAAAACAAATCAAATACTATACGGAGTTAGGTCGGAAAAAGATAATTGGTTTCCTTTCACCGAGACCAATCGCTTGGTCACGTGATATATTTGGCGCCAAATACGAAATTGAGCGTGGTTCCCGACAATCAGAGAAACAATTTTGATATATTCCACAAATGAAATTCCGAAGAGTAGTAGTGGTGAATTCACAAAATGTATATTCCAAATAGACTGGGGCTGGCAATCCAAAAAGAAAATTGAGTAAATTTGGTGTCAGTTGAAGATTCAATTCAATTCGATCGAACACCGGAGCTCGGAGGAGGCACGTCCGTAGCAGACGATGAACGGTTGTTTCATTCTCATCTAACCGTACTTAAATAACTAAAACCCCTGAGCTTCCGGGGGTTCTGCCCCCTGGACTACATCAACTGGCACGTAGCCACGGGGGGGGGGGGGGGGGGGGCACGGGTGGGGGAGGGGGGGGGGGGAGGGGAGGGCCCAAAACTTTTCCAAGATCGGTTGAATTTTTTGTAGACCCCTTCCCAGGACGTCGATCATTTACATGTGTGTGTGCCCCCCCCCCAAAAAAAAAAAAACCCATCAAATTCTGGCTACGGCCCTGCACATCGATGGCCTTAAAGAGGGCCCCTGGATGCTCATCTAACAGTAATTAAATACCTAAAACCTTGAGCTTCCGGGGCTCAGGCCCTGGACCCCACGTCAATTTACGCCCTACCTGATCATTAATACTGCATAATTATGTAACGCTTTTGCTTATTACGCCACTGCCCTTGGAAGGTGAGCCCCCTGGAATTGTTGCCCCCTCCCCCCCCCCCAATCCCAAGCTTCCGGCGCGCCTGCTCCCCCTCCCTAGTGTTGTTTAGGGTATGCGTATGATATTCCCTCTTTGTGAAACCACCCCCCCCCCCCCTATCTCCGGTGTGAAAGTTGATGGCGGGCCTTTAACTCTAAAGGTCGCGCGGTGGTGCGTTGATTCCAGATGTCTCGAAAGGGTGGGTTGAGAGCGGAGTATTCTTTCGGGATACGGGGGGGGGGGGCTTTTTGACGTCAGTTGTTAAGAATAGATTTAAAGGAATAGAAATTTATTAAAGTCATTGAAATTGAAATTTATTTACCAAAGACGAGTGCTCAACTATGGACTCTGATGGTTTGAATGGTCTCTATGGGATTCTATTCTATGGGTCTTTTTCTTCTTCCTCTTCTTTCTTTTCCTTTCTCTCCTCTTTCCCTTCTTTTCCTTCTCTCTCTCTTTCTTTTTTTTCAGGGGGGGGGGGGGGAGGTCCGCTCGCCCCCCCCTGGATCCGCGCCTGCAAGCCTCGATCGCCACGTAGATCATTGCCCCCCCGTACAAGATACTTTATTTTATATTTTTACATTTCATTGTACATTATATATTTTTACATTTTATTTTAGTACAAGAAGTAAAATGGTATTAGTATTTATCTTATCCATTTACTGAATTAGTCGAGCATGTAGGGTATATACGCAGAGTAAACCACAGAGTTACACAACAGATTCTGGCCTGAAGCAGCTTAATATTTTGTGCCATTTGTCTCTTCTCAATGACAATTTGCATTATTTTGTTAAGCGCCAGCGTCAATTTACGTGAGCTTTCGTAGATTGCATATATAGCAAATCAACAAATAGTTGGGTCACGCAGGCGCGTAGCCAGGGGGGGGGGGGGCGGTGGGGGCGGTCGCCCCCCCCCAAAAAAAACGCCGGCCAAAAAAAAAAGAGAGAGAAAGAGAAGAAAAAAAAGAAAGAGGACGTAGGAAGAAAGAGGGAAAAGAGTTGAGAACGGTACAACGAATCGTCAAAAATTCCGCGCTTCGCGTGGGAAGGGGGAGACTGAGTTCAAATTAAGGATTAAGAGTAGGGAAAGGTACAACGAATCGCCTTCTTTCTCTAATAATTTAATGAAACGTCAAAGCTTCGCGCTAGAGGGGGGGGGGGGAACAGAATCCAGACAGGGATTAAGAGTCGGGTAAGGTACAACGAATCGTCTTCTTTCTCTTATTATTTAATGAAACGTCAAAGCTTCCCGTGAGAGGGGGGAGGGACTGAATTCAGACGAGGATTATGAGTCGGGAAAGGTACAACGAATCGTCTCCTTTCTCTAGTAATATATAATGAAACGTCAAAGCTTCGCGCAAGAGGGGGGAGGAACTGAATTCAGACAAGGATTACGAGTCGAGAAATGTACAACGAATCGTCTTCTTTCAAAGCTTCCGCGCTTCGCGCGGGAGGGGGGAACCTCCCCCCTCCCTGCACCCACCCCCCTAGGGAGCGCGCTTCGCGCGCCCTTAAAGTGATTCGCACGCTTCGCGTGCTCACTACCGCCCCCCCTAAAATGAAATCCTGGCTACGCTAACCCAACACTTTGTAGATTTGGATGACCTGTTTCACGAAAAGGCGCAAGACGTGAACGTGAACGTGGTACGTACGTGACTGTTCGTTGCAAGCCCCACCGACGCAATACAGTGCAGACGGGACTACACGACTATAGCCCAACTCGTAACCCAAGCGACAAACGGCTTTTTATCAAATTTCAACAATTAATCATCATGTTTTAAAACAATTCATGTTCAATCCATATTCCCCCCCCCCCAAAAAAAAAAAAAAAATTAAATAAAAAAAATCAAAATCCCCCCTTAAAGGTACTATGTCCCTTTTGCAGCCAACCTCAAATTCTGTAGAACTTTGCAGGAATTATGAATATGTCATGTATGTCCTATCTGTGAAATTTAAACGTTAGCAGTGTCCTCATATTCAAATTATGCAAGGAAACCCGTTTACTTGCTAGACTTCACTGTCAGACACTATTGAGTGACTGACTGGCTTTTCTTCTTCTTTGGTAATAACATACATGAAAAGAGTTGTAAAGGGTACATGAGCATTTGTCTGATTGAATATTTGCGTAGCATAAAACGTATGACCATTCGGTACAATTGTCTGAAAATCAAGACTATTACTTTTGGGCTCTATAGCCCTAAAGTCGATTTGACAACTAATAGTCGTTATTTTCCCACTTGAAGACATTTTTAAGCCCCACCTTTTTTAGGGAAGTTCTAAATTAGTATTATCTTTCAAATGCAGTTGGAATTTAACTTTTTCATTTTTTTGGCCTGCAAATGGGACATAGTCCCTTTAAAGAAGATAAATATGTCGCCTATTATGTTAGTGAATGGGAATTGTATATCACTAATTATAAGTTCTACTTGGATAGTTTTTTTCTGTAGTTAATGAAAATGAATAACAACACATAGGTGATGCATTCAAAACGTCTAAGTCCATGGACTCGCCTTAATTGGGATAAAATAACTGAATAAAAATTTTGAAAAATTGGAAATTGGTTCATAAAATCAATCAACAAGAGGATTTATTTCATAAAAATGACGTTAAAAGAGCGAATGAAATTGGCACAGAAAAGGTAACCTTGTGAGGGAAAAAAAATATTTGCCGCTACCAATTTATCTTTGATAATATCCTCTTTAAATATTCTAGCTTATGTTTTTATTTTTTTAACTAATATCATGAATGTCCCATCTTCAAGTGTAAATCTTATTTCTTATAAGGAGAATAAAAGTCAGAAGTTGCCTTTCATGAAAATTTATCATACTCGTAAAATATTTTCCAATATTAAATAAGATTCTCAGACACGTAGATGTAGTAAATGATACATTGAAAATGTATTACAAGAGAATGTTGTTCCACAGTACGTGGCGAGATCGAAGCGAATGAAGCTTCCACTGGAATATTAAACCTGAGGGAGCGGATAACAGTTTTTCAAACGACGGTTTTTCAAACGACAAACTTCCGTTTTTTGTTTTTTCTTTTTTCTTTTTTTAAATGTTTTATTTCTTTTATGTTTTCATTTGTACACAACATGATTTATTTGTAGGGGCAACTTCATGTTATTGTACGAAGTATCGAGTACTATTCGAAAAACATAATTATACAAGGCGGCTGGCATTTATGATTATAATCCCGTTATGGGTCACCCCCCCCCCCTCCCTCCTCCTCCCTCAAACAAGCTCTCTCTCTCTCCCTCTCTCTCTCTCTCTCCCTCTCTCTCTCTCTCTCCCTCCGTCTCTTCCTCCCTATTTATCTCTCGTTCCTTATATATTTATTGCTCTCTCTCATATAAATTGATAATTCTTTCTCTCTCTATCTCTAATCATTCCCCCCCCCCCCATTTCTCTCCCTCCATCTCTATCTCCCCTCTCTCTCTTCCTCTCTTACTCCATCAACGCTCTCGCTCTTTCCTTTTCTATCCTAATATGCTTCCATTTAGCATAATTACGGTGGAGCAATGGTGTACATCACTACTCATGCATCCTCTTTTATTTACTAGTTTCAATTTACATACATGCGTATCTTGTGTAAAGTTCTTAATAAAGTTTTCTACATTTCTGTTACAGAGATTCCCTGTTGCACTTCCTATTCTCCGCGATCAAAGCACAAAAGCAGATTTTTCTCCACCGAGCCCTTGCTTGGCTGCACATTTTCCATGGTGACCCGTACACGGTACTGTATTTTGCTTAAAGAGAAAGTTGAGTTCTGGGTAGAGGTGAACAATTATTTGTGAGCGTTTTCATTGTTATTGTGCGAGTGTGGAAGAACATCAGAGAAAAAAATGTTCTCTGAAAAGCATGGCTCTTCAGATGCCTTAATATTCTACATAATTATGCGACATGTAACAGCTAAAAAATGAGAATAACATTTTTATGCCACATGTTTGTGTTGTCCCATATACATTTTTTTCTGTGTACAGTGCTCATTGGCGGATCCCCTGGCAAAAAAACAAGCCGTAAAAACACCCATTTGGGTTTTAACAAAAATAAGAAGACGGAGCCCCTCCCTTGGTGCTCAATGGGGGATGGATGGATGTTGAGTTTTTAAAACAAAGCACTGTCCCCCCCCCCCCCTGCTCACCCCCCCCCCCCCCCCCCCCGCGTATGTATCGGCTGGCTGAGTCGCCGCTAAATATTTTGTTCACGTATTGGGCCCCCTCTCTGGCTCCCTCCCTTGCCGCCGGCTGGATCCGCCCCTGACAGTGCTTGCTAATTTTACCAAGACTGGGCCAAATCTCTTATGTTGATGATTCCAGAACCTTGCAGTATAGACACCAATATTAATACTTATATGCCACATGGTCAGTCTTTTCTGATGGATTCCACACCGTTGCTTTCACAATGCAATCGCATGACCAGAATTCTACTTTATATTTAAGTCTGCATGCCCAAAACCTTGCAAGTCGCAACACATAGAAGAACATAACTTTAGACTGCAAACACGGCCTATGAATATACCACAATGGATAGAGGCGGGATTGAATGAAGCTCGTTGAGAATCACATTTATAAAAGAAATGCAGTATGTACCGGTTTGGTCATACAAAAGTGCGTGCAAACACTACCATTATCGTGAGGACACGCATCAATATTATTTCAATATTAAAGGGGAAGTCAACCCTGATACAAAGTATTTTTTTTAGTAGAAGCAGAAAAATTAGAGAAACCGGTCAGTGAAATTTTGAGCAAATACTGATTAAAGCACTTTCACCTGTTAAAAATCTTGAGTAATATACAACTATTCCTTATTACCGACAATAACTCGTTTATTATTTCAAATGTTTACGTTCCTATTTGTAATGCATTAGATCGATACAAGAAAAAGTTAGTATAAAGAATTTGTTTACAGTTGTAATTTAAGCATAATTATGGTGTATTTGGATGTATTTCTGAAAATTGTATTACCCTTACTGATCATTTAAAGAGGAATTCCACACTGATATTGAGTTGGTTTAAATAGGAGCAGAAAATGAGAGAAACAGATCAGTGAAAGTTTGAGCAAGTTATGAATAATTGAAGGTGCGATAAATTAAACACAAATTGGCAATTCTGTGACGTATCTTGCGACGTCTCCTCCCATTTTCACTGTACAAAAAATCCTCAAAAATGCGTATTTCCCTTTAAGAAAATTTCAGTACAATTATACATTCGCCCTAAATTTAATAATTGTAAATATGATTTTTATACAACCCCTGTATGAAACAAATCTATTTTGTTATCAATAACTACGAAAATTAAAGTTTATGAAACTGTATGTACAGAGCGAATTTGAAAGGAGCTCGCAGGATACGTCAATGTATGTGTTGCCAATTTGTGTTTCCTAGATGATAACTTCAAACAAATCATAACTTTCCTATTGTTAGTGTTACTCAAACTTTCATTTGATTGTCTCTCTCATGTCCTCAGGCTGGGCTGGTGAGCATAATTATGAGTTTGTTGATAACGCCATCTTCGACGGCTTGAATCAAGTGTAGGGAAATTATAAAGGACCGTGCAGATTCTGGACTACTTTTATTATTGAATACCAAGATAATAGCCGGGTGGATTTTCCCTTTAACGCGCGGTCGTATTTGTAAAAGCCATATCTCGAAGGTCACGCCCCCATTTAGAGTGCTGTGTATGCTAAGTGGTGGACCTGCCGATTGTAAGAATTCCCATTACCCTGAGTGGAGGCCTATAAAGAAACAATTTCACAGGTAAGATACCGTTTATACATATTTTATTATACCCTTGCGGTCAGAAATTCAGTGATCAGTGACAGTGACTCCTTAATTGTGAACTCAAAATGTGGAACTTAAAGTTAGAAGATGCAATATAGGCTGTTAGCGTATGTTGAATCATAACTCTCTGTATAATCATGGAGTATTCCATGATATAATTATTGACAAACAGTAGTTTCATTATGTATGACCATCCATGGTATGAATAATTGTGTACAATGTCATTGAAAGTGAAACATTTGCAAATAAAAAGCGGGTATGTATTCATTGGATATGAATACTTTAGGTTTGATACAATTTACTGTATAACTAATAAGTATTTTAAAATATCACGTATTCAGTTACACACTACTACTCCTTTAATGGAACGCTGCATTTATTGCTACCAACCTGTTAATCAATATTACTTAATTCTGAAATCAATCATGAATCGTAGTTGATTGAGATACGATTTGGATGTTCATCGTATTGAAAATACCTGTGAATTGTTATGGATGCTGGGAAAATATAATTTAATCCTTTCTACAATGAAAATTCAATATGATTATGAAATTACATTATCAATTCGAAATATACAATTTAATCCTTTCTACAAAGAAAATTAAATATAGAATTACATTATCAATGGGAGCACATGTTTTACCAAGATTGGTTTTAAGCATGATATTCCCACCTCCCAATTAAAAAATTATATTTCAGACACATGTATTAAACAGATGTATTACGTCGGGATGGAAATATCAACTCCAATATCGTTAATCTGTATCAACGTGGAATTTACGTACTTAATTATGAGTGCTATGACCATCTCGATATCAATAATGTAATAATGTTGCATTAATATTAAGCGCCTTTTCAAGAGAAACAAAGCACAAGAAGAGTGAGTGTCGACATTAACTGTTTACCCAGTGTTCTATACGTATTTTAGCATTCAGAACATGTAACTATGTTAGTCTATTTCTATTTGATATTTAGGCAAAAAGATTGATATGCATTTATAAGAATTTATGGATGTGAATTTATTGCTCTTTTGAAATGCCCCTTTGATTGCGCATACATTGACTTCGCTAGAAAGAGTAAGGAATTTCAACAGCAACATTTTGCTGAAAAGTTGCAATGCCAAGCAGTGTGAGAATGCAATGCAATACGTGCCTTCCCTCCGAGAGTGATTTTCAGTTGCTCCCCCCCCCCCCTCCCTCCCCAATAAGAATAGATTTTCACCCCTCCCCTTCCCATATATATTGGAAATATGGGACCCAACATTTTGAGAAGTATACCCACTGTTGATATTATATGGCCTGTCTGTATTTGGAACAAATACACATGTAGGCCTACAAACAACCGAAGAGAACAGAGTGACGCTAAACGCAACGAGACTTTTTCGTATTTGTTTACTTAGAAAACGCGGTTCCATTATTCCTCTCTCTTTCTCTCTCTCTCTCTCTCTCTCTCTCTCTCTCTCTCAATTCAATTCAATTCAATTCGTTTGAATAATGATGCGACAGTCTCCACGGCAAATATTGGAGGAATATCGTTACAGGCAAGTTTTCTTAGGCTGGAACAGATAGACTGAATTTCGGAAGAAAAGTCCATTGTATCAAAACGGGCATATAAAAATGTAGCGATGGGGCAGTTGGAAACATCTCTCTGTCTGTCTACAATAATTCCTATTCTTTGATATAAAAAATTACCATTATTTTACAACAGCGCGAACTCTGCACCCTTCGCATTGTGTTCAGATCTCCTAATGATAAAACGCTGCTCTTGTCGTTTGTTTGTGTGTTTAATGTTTGTATTTTCCTTGTTGTCGCTGTTGCTTTTTGTCTTGACTTTTAACGACTCAGACTTTTGAATGACACGAGCAAAAGCTTGGGTACCAACAAAATCCTGAACTACAAAAAATGGTGGCATTATTTCAATTTAGATTGCGATATAATCATCTCACAATATTTTTCTTCTTCTGATATTCAATTTGAGGAAGTTGAACATGGAGGACCCTAAAAGGCCCATAGGGCCTGCAGAAGGTGTACCAAATATACCATCTCTTGAAGTCCTTGAAGATGCTGGATTTCCCAAGATACCTAAAGTTTTTGGTGAACCCGCGCAGGCCATCAAGGTTTTCGAGGAGTACAATAAAATTGTCGTTACGGATGAGATACAGCAAATGTTTGATGAACGGATGGACTTTACTAAGCCAGATGTCCTCGAAAAATTGCAGGTATTTAGCCAAGTGAAAACATTATGATCTAGTCAGATCTACATAAGTTCTTTTTTTTCACAGCTGAAAGGAGAACCATGAAAACATTATTATAATGGATCTTGATTAGAGTGTAGAAACATTGTTTGATAAAATATAGAGAGGTATAGAGAAACATGTACAGATCAGATTACTGCGAAAGATGAGACTTCATTAAACAATAAAAATATGGATACAAGAAGAAAACTAATATAGAGGAGCGGTGGGACAAGGTAACAATTGACTTTAGAACTCTAAATTATGGCTGTTATGAATTCTATTTTAAACACAATAGCAGATATATTTGTATTTTATTGCACACATCTCAAAACTAATCAATGTACTAGCCTTTTTTAGCCAGTTTAGCATATCATTGCTGATTTTAATTGCATCACTATTTCATTCTAGACTCTTGCGGTTATTCCAAGACAGCATGTTTAAAATCAGTTACGCGTTTCAGCTGTAATTAGGCTTATAAAGTACCCTGCAATTTTATTTCACTTATACTTTTATCTCCTGATTTTTCTGCCCAGAGTGTTTGGCTACATGCAAGCTATCTAGCACTGGAACGCTGTGGGTTCGAGCACTTGAAACCAATGTTTGGACCTGGCAAGATCTCAGACATTCTGCCCTTAATGTTCATGGCATACGGTGATTGCCCAGAGGTAAATGTTATTTAGTACTTAACACGATCGTAAACAAATTAAAACAAATCAACTTAATTGTATTTTCAATAGGCTTTTGTATTTCCTTTAGAACACATGTTCAGATCACATAATATGCATTTTTCATGTTTGCCCATTTGAATAGAAGGCTCACAATGATAATGAATTTGCCAAATTTGATTTGCGTCTCCTAAAAATATCTAAAACTAAAAATTATGAGTAAAAAGGTATTACTTTCTCAAGAAAGAATATCACAAAGAAACTCACACACACACACACACACACGCATGAGTACGCTGTTCACATAAGTATCGTGATTTATCTTGTCTTTCATGTTAGGTGTTGAAATTGGGGGCGTATGTTCAGGATCCTTCTGTCGCTATACCGCCACCTAGCGTGGTTGACATGGGTAGTGATATGCCGAACCTCAATCTGGTCTCCCTGGCCGGTAAGACCGTAGGTCTTTCGGATCTCCATATCAACAAGGACAGGACGATGATGATCATGGCTTCTTCAGCTTCCTGACCTCCGCTTAGGGTGAGATCACGATTTGAAGAGTTTAATTCCAAAAGATGCTAAATCCACTTTTGATGAGACTTGAGTTATTGATATCAAAACATTGTGTACTTCAAGTTCAGTACCCGTCTTTCAACAAAAGCATTTACCTACATTTTGGGAGCAATTATGAAAAAATGCACCTTCTAAAATATCACTTTTCCATAGACGCCTGTAAAAAATCTGGTAACAAAATTCGTTTATAGATTTAGCTCCTTTGGGAATTAAACTGTACAATTTTGTGTTGGAAAAATATTTCATTACTCTCAGAGGGAAGGCAAGTATTGCATTGTGTTCTCACTTTTTTTTTCTTCTTCTCTATATGGAAATTAATTACCATTTGAATAAGGTACATCTTTATCTTGTACTACACATATTTCCGCCACCATCACCACCACTTCCACCTTCACTGCTGTTATCTCAACTACTGGGAATAGTACCACATGCAGCTTTCCAGACCTTACAATAATAATATAACATCTAAATTTAAAAAGATTGTGAAAGGGAAATTATTGTCCTTTTTTATTTGATTTGATTAGATTTATTGTTTTCTGCTTGATTTGTTTTTGTTTTTGCAGTTTCACAAATATAAAGTAAACAAATCATTGTAAATTGGCTATATGACAAAAGAGTATATGTAGAATAAAGTAAGGCTGGCTGTAATTAAGGTTATACAGTTTCTTCTCGGTCTCCTCCTCCTTCTTCTCCTTCTTTTTCTTCTTCTTCTTCTTCTTCTTCTTCTTCTTCTTCTTCTTCTTCATCTTCTTCTTCTTCTTCCTCTTCTTCTTCTTTTTCTTCTTCTTCCTCTTCTTCTTTCTCTTCTTCTTCTTCTTCTTCTTCTTCTTCTTCTTCTTCTTCTTCTTTTCTCTTCTTCTTCTTCTTCTTCTTCTTCTTCTTCCTCTTCTTCTTCTTCCTCTTATTCTTTCTCTTCTTCTTTCTCTTCTTCTTCTTCTTCTCCTTCTTCTTCTTCCTCTTCTTCCTTTTCTTCTTTTCCCCCTCCTACACTTCCCCCCTCCTCATGCCCCCTTCCTCCTATCCCTCCTCCTCTTCCTCGTCCCCCTCCTCCTCCTCCCCTCCCTCTCCCCGTCCTCCTCCTGTCCCTCCTCCTCGTTCTCTCCCCTCCTCCTGCTCCCCTCCTTTTGTTTTCTTTTATAATGTTGAATTCATGAATTTATTTCCAATCTTGTCTCCTTTATACTATAGGCCTGTGTAATAGGTGGCACGCTTGCAGGTATTGTTCGCGACTACCGAACCCAGGTCGATTTCCTAGCCGTCTACCTCGCCGAAGCTCATGCCGAGGGAGTGTGGTCTCTGGGGAGCAATGTCAGCTACATGAAGCGTCACAAGTCTCTTCAAGATAGAATTGATGCAGCTAAGTACGTGAGGAAGCTACAGTAGGGACTTTTAGATTCTGCACGACGAGAACGTGGACTGCCCTTTTAAGGCAATGTGACGTCACTGCCAATATAATGCCTTATTAAAAAAGGACGTCACATTGCCTTAAAAGGGCAGTCCACGTTCTCGTCGTGTAGTATCTAAAAGTCCCTATTAACATTGCCTTCAGGACTATTAAAGAGCATTATCATATTTCGTACAATCTACAATGAGTAACATTCTGTATATAAAATTAGACGAAACCCGTTAATGCTCATCTGATTATTTAGGCTGAAGATTTGGTTTAATGGATTGGTAACGGAGCATTATTTTGTTATTTACCCATTCATGATGATCATCAACATATTACGACTTGGCTCAATCACTTTTGATTCAGGGCAATGACAAGTTTTGATATACCAAAGTGAATGTAAGAACAGACCATCTGTTCCATTAATGGTGCCTTACCCAAAACACATCTGCAATTTCAACTAGCAACTACGCTAAAGGTTTTTTTTTAAGTTGGCAAAGTGGTGATGTTCAAAACCACCGTATCCAATACATGTTGGTAACATTTGGCTCTCGACATAGTTCCAGTATTATATGACTTCTCATTACATCATTAGCATCATTATCTTTATTTTTTGTATATAGATAGCTGTTAGTTGTCAACTATTGTAGTGGTTAGAAACCAGCTTTTTCCCTTTTTTTTCTTTTTCTGTTATTAGCAAGTTTCTCTCTTCCTTTTATATTTAAAGGTACTATGTCCCTTTTGCAGCCAACCTCAAATACTGTAGAAATTTGCAGGAATTATGAATATGTCATGTATGTCCTATCTGTGAAATTTAAACGTTAGCAGTGTCCTCATATTCAAATTATGCAAGGAAACACGTTTACTTGCTAGACTTCACTGTCAGACACTATTGAGTGACTGACTGGCCTTTTTTCTTCTTTGGTAATAACATACATGAAAATAGTTGTAAAGGGTACATGAGCATTTGTCTACATCAATAACCCACTTCTTGTGATAGCCAAGATTAAACTTATTGAATCTTTGCGTAGCATAAAACGTATGACCATTCGGTACAATTGTCTGAAAATCAAGACTATTACTTTGGGGCTCTATAGCCCTAAAGTCGATTTGACAACTAATAGTCGTTATTTTCCCACTTGAAGACATTTTCAAGCCCCACCTTTTTTATGGAAGTTCTAAATTAGTATTATCTTTCAAATGCAGTTGGAATTTAACTTTTTCATTTGTTTGGCCTGCAAATGGGACATAGTACCTTTAAATTTAAAGATAAAGTTGAGTTCTGGTCATGCGATTCATTGTGAAAGAAATGGAGTGGAATCGATTAGAAAAGGTTGATCATCTAGCATATAAGTATTAGTGTGTACTGCAAGGTTCTGGAATCATCAAAATTGAAGAAATTTGGCTTGTAAAGTTACAAGCGCTGTACATAGAAATATGTATATAGGACTACACAAATATGTGGCATTAAAATCCGTCCCGATTATTATGCTGTTACATGCCGTATTTAGAATATTAAGGTATTTGAAGAGCCATGCTTTTCAGGGAACATTTTTAATCTGATGTTCTTCCATACTTGAATAATAACATCGATAACGCTCACAAATCATTTTCACCTCTTCCACGGAACTCAACCTTCTCTTTAAGTATGACCGAGAGGTGAGAGCTGCAAGCACATCATAGATCTGCCATTTACTATTTAGTGATCATACAGTCCTTACAAACATCATTATCCTGAAATAATTAAATGTGCATGGATACGTATTTTTTATGTTTTCAGAGATCTTCTTCAGATAGATGCCGAGACACACGACTGCATGACTGATGATGTCAGCGATACTGCAAAGTTCCGCCTCGTCGTTGATCAGATGGACAACCTCTTCTCCAGGATGTTCAAAGCGCACCCAGATCGGGTGATATTTATCCGTGATGGGAAGATCGTGTCCTTCGGTAAAAACATCATGAGTCAGATGCAGGACCCTTCACGTCTGATGACACATGAAGCACGTGAATGGTTGGAAGCGAACGTTGGGCCAGCTTAGAAGCAGTAATATCATTGTCGTACACACTTTAAACTCTAATCAGGTCTTAGCTGCGATTTAATCATCCTATGAACGTGTTATCAGATGTAGTGTTTAAGATAGTGTTTAAGTTATTTTCTTGTTTATGGATACTGAATTTCAACCAAATTCAACTTATGAAATCACCCAGAGTTTTTCAACACTTAGGTACAAACAGTGCCAGTGGAAATCTATTTTTGTTATAGCATGGGTGCCCATATATGAAATTTGTAAACATTCATACTGTCACATAATCTCCAATTTGATGCAAACTCCAACAAGGCCCTAAACGGAGTCTTGCCTACAAAACAAAATATGCCATTGCAGAATTGATGTTATATGTTTTCAACCAAATACAATGCCTTTAAACAAATTATAACAGATTTTAGGCCTACTCATCATCAGGCGATATTTGTCTACCTCATACATAATTACCCAATTAACGATGACTGTTTAAGTTCCTTCTTATCTTTCTGTCTTTCTTTCTATTTTTTGTCTAACTTTCTATCTTTCTTTCTTCTTTTTCCTTGTTCTTGTTTTTTTTTGTGTGGTACTTTACCGGCTTTGGTATTGCTGTAATATATATCATCACAGAATATCGACACAACTTAAACGGATGCTCGGAATTGGCGTTTAATAATAGCTCTGTTAAAAGGGTGTGAGGTTATTTCATAATTAGGTGACAACACAATAACAAGAATTGGGAAAAGCTTGATAATAATGACAAACTACGTATTTCAAAAAACTGTTATTAGTCTTTCTTATGAAGAACCTTTTCATTGTTTAAATATAAGAAAAGTAAAAATATGTCAGCAGAAGTGTACAAAAAGCGGATATTGTTTCATATTGCTTGACATGAACAAAGCTAATGAAGTCTCCAGAGAAAATATAACCTTTGGGAACAGATATAAACATTTGTCATGGTCAATATATCATATGCAATGATGTCCTCTTTTTTGTATATTTTATAAAACAAATTTATAGAAATATATAAACATCTTAAACTGATGATTCCTTCATTTCATGTCTAAAAGTACTAAGTGAATGTATTATGTTAATTCTCACTTTTAGGGAGGGGCGTGCTTTGGCGTCTGCAGTTTCATGATCTCTAAACAAATTGCCGAATTATTTGCAACTTGTATCAAGGTGATATCTGCAGATCTGATCAGGAAAGAAGTGTCTATTGAAAAGAAGAGTAATTCGATGTGTGAGGGGGAGCAACGGAGGATCGAAAGGAAAGAGATAGAAAGAAACAGAGAGAGGGAGAGAGAGAGAGAGAGAGAGAGAGAGAGAGAGAGGGGGAGAGAGAGAGAGAGACAGCGAGACAGATAGAGAAAGAGAGAGAGATGTATATAATCGTGAGAGGGGCAGGGAAAAAGGGATATTCTTACGGTATTCATATAGTAGTAAAATGAATCACCCTATAAAGATTGAATAGGGATTTTAAGAAACAAATGCAGTTTATTGATGGCACAGATAAAGGGTTTAGATATTCAGATGCACCTCAATGTGTTCAGTTTCAAACATGAATGCGCTAATGACCTCAAAAAGAATGATGGAACAATGCAAGATGCTGACAACATATACAGTTAATTAAAAACAATAATTTTCTAGGGCCTGGAAATCGAGCTTACGGTTTGTTAATGTTTTAAGCCCAACTCGTGCGTAATTACGTATGCATTCTTTAATCATGTGAACTTGCTCTCGATTGATGGAAATAAACCTTAGCTCATATTTGTGCTTTGCAACTGATGGGCTAAATTACATAAGATGTAGTTTCAGTGCTCACTACCCCCCCCCCCCCCCCCCCACACTGAGCGAATTCTCGGCCGGCCGGCGTAGTATTCAGAGGGTAATTGTCCAGGGGGTATTTTTTCGGGGGTAATTGTGCTGGGAGGGGGGGGGGGGGGTAATTGTCCCGCTGATAATTGGCGGGGGATGGGATGATTTCCCATGGGGTAATTTTCCAAGAACGTAAAAGATATGCCGCTATTAAAGTTAACTATCTGGCAGCCGCCAGAAAATTAAGTGGTGGCCGGCACTTAATTCATCTTAAATGTTAATTCACATGGTGGGACTAATGGGCTAAATCAATGAGCCTGCACTCCCAATTATGTTTATACGCCATCAACGATAGGAAATCGACTTTGTACGAAGGGCAAGGGAGTCCGATCAAAACTCAAAATACAACTTTGTATCAATGCAAAGGTGAATTTGACTACAGTAATTGCTTTTCTCTATTGTTATTGTTTCTAATAATGACGTTTAATTGCTCTTCTTCTCGCCGATAGTGTTGATATCACGAGATGTCTAGCTATAGAGTATACCGAAGTGTGACGTCATATTAGCCAATTTGTCAAGGTTGCTGGTTCCAAACAATTTTAAAGGCGTCGTGATCACAACATAACAGCGCCAAACATTGAATTTTTCCCTGCTCTAGCCCGTTGCTTGAATGATGCCGCGGTGAACCTCATGCGTGGGCTCTTTTGTTTGGAACTAGTAATCTGAACGACGAGCGAATATATAGTATGACGTTCGCACTTCGGTACTCTCATGGGGGTCTCAGTCATGTAGAAATACTGTAGGCATGCGTGACCCCAGGTTTTCCAGACAACCCCCAAACGAGGATTTCTTCTGAATCCAAAATACACGAGGATCTCGCGTGGTTTTTTCCCCGAATTCACTTTGAAACGGGTATTTCAAAAAGTTTACTCCTAATAGTGGGGGCTGTTAGTGATATTTTGGTGCAAATTCTTTTAAAAGCACCAAATTTGGCCCAGAGGTAGATTATACCATACTATTACGATTTCTGCCGGACGCCAAGAAGGGTGCTCTCTGGGACTGCCATATTGGGAAAATCCAAAATGGCCGCCATCTGAGTTACAGGTCAAGTGTAGTTATGATAGGAAACGGGCTAGTATGATAAAAGGTTATATAGTTATGAGGTTTTCTGGGTCAGAGAATCTGATTATGATGTTCTTTCATCGATTTGAGGTCTCCAGACACATTTATTCAAAATTGCGTTTGATGATTGATTAACTCTGTTCCCTTTGATGTGTATTCCATATGTATTGTAATTTGTAGGTTTATTTGCATTTTTAGTTTTGTATAAGATGTAATTGTATATCAGTCTATTTTGTGTGTATAGCGCTTAGAGACTTCGGTGGTAAGCGCTTTATAAGTAACGTTTTTATTATTATTATTATTAAAATAGCCGCCATCTGACAGGTCATGTGTAGTTTCGAAAGGAAATGGGCTAGTATGATAAAAGTTTATATAGTTAAGGGGGTTTTCGGGGTCAGAGAATCTGATTATGATGTGCTTGTATCGATTTGAGGTCTCCTTGGAGCTGTCATGCTGGTCATATTGGCCAAATAAAAAATGGCCGCCATCCGAGTTCAAGGTCAAGCATAGTTTTAAAAGGAAAAGGACCAGTATGATAAAAGTTGATGAATTCATGGGGTTTCCGGGGTCGAATAATCTGATTATGATGTTCTTTTATCAATAAGCGAGTTCGTAATTGCACACTCCGCATGTGCCAAAATTGGGAACGAACTTTTACAAAGGTCACATGAACATAAAGAGAGCTGAGAGAGTAACTGTATTTTGTTTGTGTGCTGGCCTTTCCTTTGTGAATGATCACATCTGACATATCAGTCACCAAAAATCATTTCTGAATATCGGAATTGGTTCTTTATAATAAACTTTAATTGGAATTTGTTCATCGGTAAAGTATTATCGGCATTATCGTGATCCAAGTCCCCAGGGACTCGGATCCACAGACACTTTTTACTCTGAAAAAACATTTCCTAACTTCCAAAATTGTATCCACCAAAGCGCGCGTTTAATGGATTAAACAGTCTTGTACACGTCATGTGATCAGAGGCGGCGGAGCGACTTCCAAAGTGGGGGGGCACCAACAAAAAAGGGCACTTTCTGGGAAAAAAGGGCACCTACAAAGGGAAATCTCAAAGCGAAAATAAACAATTTTTAGACATTGGTATATACCCCTAAAATTTGATTACATTATCAGGGATGATTTCAATATTTGTTTCTCTTTATACATCGTATAAAATATTGCTTTTTAAAGCATCATACCTTGCAGTTGGGTGTGATTGTCGAAAAAATCATGTGCGAGCGAGGAATAATATAAGATTTGTGAGGTCACAGTGCGAAAAATACATCTTATAAAGAGGAAAAAACCAATCCTCATCGGGTTATAAATAAGCACATTTTCATAACAGCAAACTGAAAAGACCTTTGATAAGTAACATAACTATAACATCTATAAATGTGAGCGAGCGTAGCGAGCGAGCTTTGGGAGATATTGCTCTTAGTCGGTTGAAATTAGGGGCACGTTTAATGATGAGAGGAAAGGGGGACACTTATCGAAGGGATAAGACGGTCTTATTAGAAAATAAAAGGAGCACGTGTCAAAGTACAAAGGGTTATTATCAGAGGTGAAAATGGTGCACTCACCAGGGATAAAAAGGCACTTATGAGAATGGAAATTGGGCATTTGTCGACGGAAAAGAGGCAACCATCAGATTTTAATAGGGGCATTTATGAAAAAGGGATAAGTTCCTCATAAGAAAGGAAAAGGGGCACGTATCATTGTTAAAAAATGTTAATTATCAGAGGTGAAAAGGGGCACTTATCGCACCTGAGAAGGGGCAAACACCATATATGAATATGAGAATGAAAGAGGGGCACTAATAATAAAGGGAAATGTGCATTTGTTGAAAGAAAAGGAACACCGATCAGATTTTGATAGGGGCATTTATTGGAGGTGAAAGGGGTTTTTTATGAAAAGCGGAAATTATGAAGGAAAAAGAGCATTTATTAGGAAGGAAAAGGGGCACGTGTCAAAATAAAAGGGGGTGTTATTAGAGATGAAAAGAGCACTTATCAGGAGGAAAAGGGGGCACTTGTCAAAATAAAACGATTGTCTCTCAGAATTGAATAGGGTCATTTACCAGACATGAAAAGGAGCACTAGTAGGAGAATGAAAAAAGGCTATTTTCATAGGTGAAAAGGGGCATTTATGAAAAGGCGAAGGCCTCTTTGTTAAATGGGGGCACTTATTATAAGGAAAAGGGGCACTTATTAGAAAGGAAAGGGGGCACATGTGAAAATATAAGGTGCGCTTATCCGAGTTAAAAAGAGGTAGTTATTAAAAGGGAAAGAGGCACTTCTTACAAAGGAAAAGGGGCAATTGTCAAAGTAAAAGGGGCACCTCTAAGATTTGAATAGGGCAATTATCAGAGGTGAAGGAGGCGCTTAACAAAAGAGAAAAGGGGTGCTTCTCGTATCCGAAAAGAGGCACTTACTAGAGATTAAAAAGGGCACTTATGAGAATGGAAAATAGACACTTATTGCAAAGGAAACTGGGAACTTGTCTGGGAAAAGAGGTACGTGTCAAAATAAAAGGGGCACATATCAGAGGTGGAAAGGAGAGGGGGCACTTTTAAAAATTAACAGGGGCACATTTCAAAGTAATAGGGGCACTTTTTATGTAAAAAAGGGCGCTTCTTACAAAGTTAAAGGGGCACTTTTCCCATGGAAAAAGGGGCACTTTTTGGGTACTTGAAAAAGTGGGGGGGGGGCACTGTGCCCCCCCCCCCTGCCCCCCCGGCTCCGCCGCCTCTGCATGTGATTCCTGACTGAACTAAAGGTTTATAATTATGATTGCAGCATGAGCTAAGTCCAGCATTTTGTGTGCCAATATCTTAAAAAGAGAGTGCAATCGCAGAAATGATTGTAATGGTATGTTAATTGATAACGTAGACATTTTAAGTTTCTCTTCGAATTCTGCGATTTTGTAAAAGCTATGGTCCTTTTGTTTTTAGCGCTCCAAAATAAGCGATAATATGAGTAGTCGTAATAGTAGCGTTTCAAAGTTTCAAAATTCAATCAAAATTGTTTAGGTTAGTGCAAATATCAAAATACTTCTTTGTTATTCAATGCTTATTTTTAATGATTCTTAATGATTAATTTAATGTAATAGATCATTGAGTTTTAAATGGGGCCAAACTTGACTAGTTACATAACAATGTAAGAGAGATTGTTTTTAAGGATAATACAGTTTAAGCTGTCCGGGTTTTTAAAGATAATGCTTCAAAACAAATCGACCAAGCTGTTTATTTCTTTATTCTTGGTCTTTTTCTACTGTTTATCTATTTTCATTGCCAACCCTCGAAAACGCATTTATTATGCATTTCACAGAGAAAGTTTGCATAGGAGCCTATACATATATATAAACAAATTATTTATTGGGCTTATTTTGATTTCTAATGGATCCGTACAATATGGCACAGCTTTAGGGGCATGTAAGAGTCCCTACCGGGGGTTCCGGGGCGTAGCCCCAGGATGCTCTCGAGTTTATTTGACTTTCAAGAGAAAGTGTCTCTAAGATATAAAGAGAGGTTATTTCTTAAATGAAGTGAAAGGACTCTTGAAAATAAAATAGGCCTTTCATTTCATTTTAGGAATAAACTCTAATCCATCCCTTGATATTTAAATTGCACTGCTCCTACTGTGTGCTTTTTTCATAATCTCCCTGATCTATAAAGGGTGCTTTCTTTATTTGACCATCAACAGAAGCCAAATGCTAGGCCACGAACTTTTCGAAGCGTGACCAGATTCAAAGTATGCTTAAATGGGGGCATTGATGTACGTAGAAAAAACAGGATTAAGATCCCCTGCAACGCTTTGAAATGTAAAAGAAGAATAAGAAAAATGAAGCTGAGATTCGACCTTTATGTCTAGACGTTGCAATATGCAATTCGTATTGAAATTGTATTCCATCTCAGAGTGATTATAGACGTTATTTTTAAAGGATAATACAGTTTAAGCTGTCCGGGTTTTTAAAGATAATTGCTTCAAAACAAATCGACCAAGCTGTTTATTTCTTTATTCTTGGTCTGTTTTTTACTGTTTATCTATTTTCATTGCCAACCCTCGAAAACGCATTTATTATGCATTTCACAGAGGAAGTTTGAATAGGAGCCTATACATATATATAAACAAATTATTTATTGGGCTTATTTTGATTTCTAATGGATCCGTACAATATGGCACAGCTTTAGGGGCCTGTAAGAGCCCCTACCGGGGGTTCCGGGGCGGAGCCCCAGGATGCTCTCGAGTTTATTTGACTTTCAAGAGAAAGTGTCTCTAAGATATAAAGAGAGGTTATTTCTTAAATGAAGTGAAAGGACTCTTGAAAATAAAATAGCCCTTTTATTTCATTTTAGAAATAAACTCTAATCCATCCCTTGATATTTAAATTGCACTGCTACTACTGTGTGTTTTTTCACAATCTCCCTGATCTATAAAGGGTGCTTTCTTTATTTGACCATCAACAGAAGCAAAATGCTAGGCCACGAAATTTTCGAAGCGTGACCAGATTCAAAGTATGCTTAAATGTACTATGTCCCTTTTGCAGCCAACCTCAAATGCTGTAGAACTTTGCAGGAATTATGAATATGTCATGTATGTCCTATCTGTGAAATTTAAACGTTAGCAGTGTCCTCATATTCAAATTATGCAAGTAAAAAAAACCCGTTTACTTGCTAGACTTCACTGTCAGACACTATTGAGTGACTGACTGGCTTTTTTCTTCTTTGGTAATAACATACATGAAAAGAGTTGTAAAAGGTACATGAGCATTTTGTCTACATCAATAACCCACTTCTTGTGATGGCCAAGATTGAACTGATTGAATCTTTGCGCAGCATAAAACATATGACCATTCGGTACAATTGTCTGAAAATCAAGACTATTACTTTTGGGCTCTATAGCCCTAAAGTCGATTTGACAACTAATAGTCGTTATTTTCCCACTTGAAGACATTTTCAAGCCCCACCTTTTTTAGGGAAGTTCTAAATTAGTATTATCTTTCAAATGCAGTTGGAATTTAACTTTTTCATTTTTTGGCCTGCAGATGGGACATAGTACCTTTAAATGGGGGCATTGGTGTATGTAGAAAATTACCTTTATGTCTAGACGTTGCATAATGCATTTCGTATTGATAAATCTCCAATCTGAGAGTGATTATACATGTAGGCCTTATTTATATAAATAATATAGATAAAGCTGTTCGGGTCTTTAAATAAAATGCTTCAAAACAAATCGAACGAGCTGTTTATTTCTGTATCCATGGTATGTTTCTACTGTTTATCTATTTTCTTTGCCAACCCTCGAAAACGAATTTATTATGCATTTCACAGAGGAAAGTTTGCATATTGATGAAACATTGTATGGGCGCAGGCCAAGATTTATACCCACCCAAGTGTATATTTGGCGCATCTTCCCTCATCTTCTTCAACTAGGAAATTGACTTCATTGTAGCCTTAGGACAGGATGGTGACATAAAATTGATAAAAAAACATCATAATCAGATTATCCGACCCCGGAAACCCCATGAATTTATCAACTTTTATCATACTGGTCTTTTTTCTTTGGGAACTACGCTTAACCTTTAACTCGGTTGGCGGCCATTTTTTTAGTAGAAGAGTTTCTGACATCATTACAATGTATAGGCTTGGATCAATTGATTCAATCACCGACAAGGGTAACAAAAGAGTCTGCTACTTTAATAGATCATATATATTCAAATATTAATATATCTGAAATTCATTCAGGTATTATACAATCTGATGTGTCCGATCATTTCACAGTTTTTGCAATCTTCAAGAACTTAGCAAAAGTGCAGTCTAGTAAAAAAATAATTCAATATAGATGTTACAAGAAATATGATATAAATGTATTTAGAGAAGATCTTGCAGCCTATAACTGGGAAACGGTATATAATTCAAAAGATGTCAACACAGCTTATCTCAATTTTTGTAGTTCTTTCTCAAACCTTTGTAATAAACATGCACCATTGGTTAAGCAGTTAGGAAAGAAGAAAGCTGCCAAAAAACCATGGATATCTCGAGGGATCATGAAATCGATTCGTGTAAAATATACAATGTATTCAAAAGTTATAAAATCAAATCATCGACAGGATCTTGTTGATAAGGAAGGATACGAAGGATACAAATAAAACATGGGCCATTATCAATGAATTTTTAGCTGGAAAAAACAAAAAACACAAAAAAGGGCCAAGAGAAGATCCAGGTAATTATAGACCAATATCGGTTTTACCTGTCATCGGTAAAGTTTTAGAAAAATTGATAAATATCAGATTAATACAATTTCTAGAAAAAAATGATATATTCTATTACCATCAATATGGATTCCGAAAGAAATATAGCACTAAATTGTCTTTGATCAACTTGATAAATTCAACTTTGAAATCTATAGATCAGGGAAAAGTAACTCTGGGTATGTTCATCGACTTTAAAAAAGCATTTGACACAATTAATCATAATATATTACTAGGTAAACTATCTAGTTATGGCATTCGAGGGTTACCTCTAGAATGGGTTAAGGATTATCTCAGTAACCGATTTCAGTTTGTCCAGTGTGGTCAAACGTTATCAGAAAGGAAAAAGATAAGATGTGGTGTTCCACAAGGATCAGTATTAGGGCCAACTCTGTTTTTAATCTATATAAATGATTTGCCAACTGTTACTGATTATTTCAATTTTCGGCTGTTTGCCGATGACTCCAATCTATTTCATACTTTTTCTGCTGACCTGGGTGAAATTGATGTAAATGAAGTGAATAACAACATACAGAAGATACATAAGTGGTGCACTGCTAACAAACTTACAATTAATTCAATGAAAACTAATTTCATGTAATATGTAGTAGGAGGAAAAAAATAGGTATAAATGGTAAACTAAAAATCGCTGGCGAGGAAATTAAAGAGGTTGATGTTGCCACTTTTGTTGCGGCTCACATTGATAGACATTTGTCTTGGAAGAGTCATATTCGTTTTGTAAATCAGTGTATTAGAAAGAAAGTTGGAGTGCTATTTAGATTGCGACATTTTGTTCCTAGCCGTACTCTGATATTATTATATAAAGCATTTATACAACCACACATTTCTTACGGAATAGAGGTGTGGGGAAGCACTTATAAGACTAGTCTATTAAAAGAAGTATATTATATTCACAGAAAATGGCAGTTCGTGCCATAACATTTAGTGAATGGAGAACTCCTTCAGATCCATTATTTACAAGATTGCGAATCCTAAATGTGTATAATTTACATGATTTATCCATTTCTACTTTCATGTTTGATCTAGTCAATGGCAATTTGCCTCATATTTTGATAGAGTACTGTGACATTATAGAACATAGCTATTCCACAAGACAAAAAGAAGATGGACAATTACGTCTTCCAAAATTAAGAACGACACAAGGTCAATTTTCATTGTCTTTTGTGGGCAGTGAATTTTGGAATAGATTACCTGTTGATGTCAGATTGACAAGGTCTAGAAATAGGTTTCGGAATTCTGTTACAAGTCATTTGTTGAGCAAGTCATGAATGAAATATCAAGTGTACACAATTCATAATTCATATTTTACATTATTAGTTTGTATATTGTAAGACATTGTTGAGTACTGATTCTTGTTTTTTTAAAAGCATCGATTGTAAAAGTAAATTCATTATTTTTTGTTTTGTTACATTCTCTAAACTGATTTGTACCAAAATACTTTGTTAAGCTGTTTAAGGGGTTAGGCTCGACTAGCACATGTGCTATTATCTGGCCCCTTTTACCAACCAATAGTTTCTCTTCCTGTATATGTAATTATTGTATAAAATGTATGAAATGTATTGCTGTTGGTAAATAAATCAAAATCAAATCAAATCAAACATGACAGCCCCAAGGAGACCTGTAATTGATACAAGCAACATCATAATCAGATTCTCTGACCCCGAAAACCCCCTTACTATATAAACTGTTATCATACTAGCCCTTTTCCTTTTGGAACTTCACTTGACCTTTACTCAAAGGTGGCAGCCATTTTAGATTTGACCAATATGACCAGCATGACAGCCCCAAGTAGACCTCAAATTGGTAAAAGAACAAGATATCCAGATTCTCTAACCCCGAAAACTCCATAAATACATAAACTGTTATCATTTTAGCACTTTTCCTTTTGGAACTACTATTGACCTGTAACTATCAGATGGCGGCCATTTTGGATTTGACCAATATGACCAGTATGGCAGCCCCAAGGAGACCTCAAATCGATGAAAGAACATCATGATCAGTTTCTCTGACCCCGAAAACCCAATAAGTATATAAACTTTTATCATACTAGCCCGTTTCCTTTCGTAACTACACTTGACCTGTAACTCAGATGGCGGCTATTTTGTATTTGACCAATATTACCAGTGTGACCCGAGGAGATCTCAAATCGGTGAAAGAACATCATAATCAGATTCTCTGACCCCCAAAACCCCATAAATATATAAACTATTATCATACAAGCGCTTTTTCTTTTGGAACTACGCTTGACCTTTAACTCAGATGGCGGCCATTTTGGATTTGCCAAATATGGCATACCCAGAGGGTGCCCTTCTTGGCGTCCGGCAGAAATTGTAAAAGTATGGTATAATCTACATCTGGGCCAAATTTGGTGCTTTAAGAAGAATCTGCACCAAACAACCCCTATTAAGCCCTAACAGCCCCCACTATAAACAAGAAGACAGGAGACACTGATCTCCGTAGTTGGCGGAGAACGTTGTGACTGTCTTGTCGTTGGTTTGCGAAACGCGCCCCAGTTTCGAAATTCTGAACCTTCGGAATTATGAACCCTTTTAGTTTACGGAAATACGAACCCGCAATCTTTTTCGAAATTAAGAGCCCAGCTATTAAACAAATCTGAATTATGAACCTTCCCCCAAAACGAACTTTCGAAATTATAACCCTTCGGAAAAAACAAACGATTTGGAATAACGGCAAGTCACCAATTAGCCTCTTGAATTATAATCGTACTATTTGCCATTGTCACCGATTGTTGAGTACTAGCGGAAGGAAATGAATCTTCCTCTGGTCAAATTGGTCGTAAATCAGTGATTCTTTAAAACCTCAGTACGACAATGTATATCGATGACCTGATTAATAGAAGGGTCAGTCTTCAAAAGGGTTAGTCTGATGAGTTAGGAAGAAAGAGAAAAAAAGTTAGGTCAAAGTTGGTTTTGTTGTTGTTGTTATTCAATTAATATTCAATTATGCGCAGTGGCGTATCCAAACCTAAGGCCTCAGAAGAGGCAAACTTTTCAAGTTACTGTGATCAATGTACTTTTAGTAAGTATGTCCCTTGTTCGGATTACAGGGGGAGGGTCACTAAAAATGGCTTATTTGAGGAAGACAAATTACGACTTTTGAAATCATGTATAGACTTCGTGCATTTCTTGACTTTAATGCAGTGATTCGTAAGCTGCTTCGTGTTAATGGTTGTTACGCTGCATTTCTTTTTCGCGGTCGGAAATCAGTCACGAAGGGCAAATGTCATCTTGCCCCTCTTTAAATACACTAGTGATTATACGTCACTGTGGAAATGTTCATGCATTATGATGCACGAAGAAAAAGCGAAAAAGAATGTGAAAAGCTATAGGTTTATAGCCGTTTATAGCCGTATCCCCCCCCCCCCCCCCACTTACGAACTACCACAGGCTTCTTCCGGAATATATTGTTTTTCGTTATACTCGATATGTATACTAACGGGTGACCCGGCCCGTGATGTACACTAGGATCAGTGATTATAAACTTCCCCATCAAAGGAAGTTTTGCGTCTTAACTTTATCCGAGCAGGAACAATCGTGGACAATAATGGCTTTTCGAGGAAAGAAATATTATGATTACTCCAGCCAAATTCTTGTAATAACCCTCTCTTTCTGTCACCTTCCTGCCAAAAATTGGTGTGAATGAGAGGAAAGCCTTGACTAAACGAAGTAAACAATGATGTCGTTAAAACTAATGGTCAAGTTATTGCTATTATCCCTTAGCACCTGCTCTTCCTCTTTCCTTCGTATTTTCCGATGGTTATCAATGCGAGAACAAAAGTCTTAATCCGAATTTGAAACTGCGCCTCAAGTTGATAACTCAGTTTGATAAAACAAATATGTTTCTTGAATCCTTTTAAATGTTAACATTTGCTTTATGTTTCTGGGCTTTATTGTTTGATAGTTGAGTTCTTGTTTCAGACCGCAAATACATTCAAATTGCATGGTTATTGCTCGTATTCTTATTTATGACATTATCTAGTGCCCTTTTATGATCTAAAATTGCTATGAAGATAATTTTAGACCCCAAAATGTGTGAAATTTAGCCAATACGATCATACCATACCAATTAAGCTATACTTTTTAAAAAAATCGGTGACCGTTAATTACTTAATGAATTAATAATAACAATACACGGGCCGGCTGGTTGTGCGTAGTATAATCAACACGAAAAAGCCAACATCGGCATAGGTTGGAATAAAACGTATAAGGCGCTATTTCGTTTTTTCAACGGCTGGTTCAAATTACATGTATCTAATATTTGTGGTGGTAGACAAATATTAGATATTGTTATATTTTTGGATATTTCAGCCGACTCTGAACCGATTTTGATCAAAGTAACAAAGATGATTTTGTCATTTAAATTGTATGTTCTTTCAAATTTGACACTCAGTTTTTTCATTATCTCACAAACAAATATTTTGTTTAGCGCCCTCTGCAACATAACTCAACTATCCCTTTAAGTGATCTTAGTTATCTATGCTTTCACATTGCCTTGTTTCAATCCACAGAAAAACCTTAAATTGTTTTAAAGTGCCTTTTAACTTCTTATTAAGTCATCACCAGTAGGTTTATTAGCCTCAAGGAATCAGTTAACACTGAGAATTAATTTCGTTTTATTTTGTTTACATTGATTTTAGTCTAGGCAATATCTGCGCTGAAATTTGTATTCTACTTCTACGAACTTATCAGTATTGATAGTATGTTACGTCTTTCCTTGCCATACTAAGAATCGTAATCACAATTGATACTAGGCCGTATTATACAACGTGTATTAAATAAAGTCTATATCGTTTGATATCGTTAAAGATAAACTTGAGTTCTGGTAAACATAAACAATAAATCTTCACAGAATCCAAGGAAACTTACTCTGAATGTTCCAGAATAACTACCAATAAATGACATTTGCCAAACAATGGTGGTAGAAAATGTATAGTGGCTGAATAATGCGCATAGAAAGGTAAGGAAATCCGGGTGAATAGGCCCGACCACATTAAACACAGGTCACTATGTGCAAATGGGAGTTGTAGTTTTTATCGAAGATGATGCCCAGTAAGTGTTTGAGCGTTTGTTTTTAATTCAGTTGTTCAAACAACAAATCCACTGCACGATTAACAATCCAGAATAAATCATAGTAAATTTCTCTCTCAAAAAAACGATTCCCAAACTTGCGATTGATTGGAGGACTTGCGATTGATTTGGATCAATCGTAACTCTATGTAAGACGGGGCCCAGAAGTATGATACTTGATGAGAAACAGCGAGCAGCTAGAGGGTGCATCATGATGGCCGCGAATTTGTCAAGAATTGTGACTGAAAAGAAACCACAATGCCCCTTCATAATGATGTCTTTGAAATATTATGCATCTTTTGCATGAGGGGAGATAAAAGCAACAACAAAAAACAGATGTACCATTATTTTGATAAAATGTTGCACTGTACATCATTGTAACTTTACATATAAAACTATATATTGGACAGTCAAGCGTTTACTGTACATCTTTATTTTTAAAAAGTGCATTAATAATATGAATTAATGACATGTACATCATGTTTCTATGGAATTATTGCTTCTTCTTTTTTTGAATGGCAATGGTTCGATTATGGAAAGAATCAAATATAAAATGTCATCAAAATGTTAGAAATACGGCTCAACGATCACTCTCCCATTTTTTGAGCTTACACGTGTAAATTATTTTGCACCAGTAAAAGATTGTTGTTGTTTTCAGTGAAACCAAATATGACATGACAGTCAGTTCAGACAGTCTAATGGTGATGCAAAATATGCAAATCATAATTCGTGATCACGATCCATGCATCAACAAACGACTTGTCATATTCTTTCACTGTTGCATAATAATTTACACGTGTAAATTATTATGCAACAGTGAAAGATTGTTGTTGTTTTCAGTGACACCAAATATGACATGACAGTCAGTCTAATGGTGATGATGCAAAATATGCAAATCATAATTCGTGATCACGATCCATGCATCAACAAATGACTTGTCATATTCTTTCACTGTTGCATAATAATTTACACGTGTAAAGTATAATGCAACAGTGAAAGATTGTTGTTGTTTTCAGTGACACCAAATATGACATGACAGTCAGTCAATGATGATGCCAAATATGCAAATCATAATTCGTGAACACGATCCATGCATCAACAAACGACTTGTGCGTGCGTGCAGGATGTTGTCAAGTGATCTTTTTTCTCTCTCCCTATAGGTCGCGTACTCACTACCATGATATGCCAGCTAGAGCTGGATACGGTTTCAAAGCTTAACATGAGTGCGTGTGACATTCCATCATACATAAGTGAGGACAGAGGGGTTCTTGCGATGACATTTGGTGAGGACAACTCATCTAGTACTGTGAAACTCATCTGTGAAACCAGAAGCCGACAAGTCTGCAATGAAAGCATGATGCAGTATAGAATCGTGGAAGAGGTTAGATATTCAGCTGAACATGTCATGTAGGTTCGTATAATTATAAGAGAATTGGCCAGTTCTAAAAAAGGAAAATTGTATTATGTTATCTCTCCTTTTCAAATGACCAAGGAGTGACCGAAGTTTCAAAGTGGAAGATTCAACAGTTTTAAACGCTAGATTCAACCTTTATGATAATGAATCCAGTGGTATGGTGGATTGTGGATCACATGGTTCATGGTTCGAGTCCCGCCGCGGCGCTAATCTCCTTTGGCAAGACGTTGATTTGCATTTGCCTCTCTCCACTCAGAAATAATAAATGGGTGATAAGAATTTACAACTTGGATGCATCTGGGCCAAAGCCACGGTATAAGACTTTGTAGGCGCCTTGAACATCCTCTAGAGTGGATATGTGCACAATAATAGTAATAGCTGTGCCGATCGGCAGTCGTGTCGAACGAGCGACTGTGCATATTGGCACTTGTGGCAAGTAAAAGGTTGATTACTCTGACCTTGCAGGTGAAATAGCGCAGTAGTCACTGACGCCTACTTACGTCAGGCCAATGACGCATCATAATTATTGATGGGAAGAATTTGTGTTCATTGTGTGTTGTGTCTTGTTTTTTTTGTTTTGTTTTGTTTCGTTTTGTTTTAAGATAGAAGTAGTTCCCAAGAAAAACCTATGTTGTATCAAATTATTTCCATCATCAAGACAGCTATCTTGAAGGATCTGAATTACTAAAACTTGAGACCATCCGGGAACTCCTCCTCCTCCTGGTCCCCCGATAGGGGCTCTAAGGCAGCCCCCTGGACCCCATCCAAGATATACCTTTGTTCTATAAAACTGTCTTTAGGAGGGGAAGAGTGTACGTACGTGTGAGTGTGTGTGTGTGGGTGCGTGTGTGTGTGTGTGTGTGTGTGACACATAGTTAGAGAGAATGAATTGATTTCCAACAACATAAAGCAATTAAGGCAGTACAAATTTCAAGGCATGGATTATAGTTTCTATCGCTCAAGACGGCTAACTATCTTGAGGGTTCTGAATTGCTTAAACTCGATAGTGACGGAGGCTCCGTTTCAGGACTCCCGAAATGGCTTTGCCCTAAAAGGCTCCGCCCCTCCCCTATTTTATTAATTTGCTTTTGTTGTTATAAATCCTGGATCCTCGCTGTTATGTGCTACATTATCAACCTTTTACAGTCGCATCTAATCAGTTTATTTCACAAAACAATCGCATAACTAGAACTCAATTCAAATTTCTTATTTAATAGAGCTGAATGCGAATTGTGATATACTGTATAATACCGATTTTGTATCAATAGTAAAGACTTTCAGGACGCAGTTAGACCTCCTATCGAGCTCCTTCCTTTACTCATTAAGATCATCCTTTCCCTCGACGGGTCCAATTTACCTTGAATCATCTGAGGTTAATCATCGGAAGAGAAAGTTTGGTAGTGGTCAAGCGATCACATTATGAAAGAAACTGTCCAGAAACCCATGTAGCTCAAAAAGTGAACTTAAAGGGATCGTTTAACAATGTTAAATCCGAGATGCACGGCCCTACGTGTTAGTAGTGTCTGTGATATATATTGTTATATTGAAGCCCTAAAAAAAATTGCGCATCAAAATGATGAAGAAGTGCCTCAAAAAGTAAAAACCTTTGAGTGACCCGTTTAACTATACTCGTTTCCCCCAATAGACTGTAGTGTTATGAAAACCGTTTGGCAAACGCACAATTTGATTACGATTTTCAATCATAAATATCTTGATAATTAGACAGGGGATCTGTTTAGAAAATGCATGGGTTTTCTGACTGATTTAAAGGTTTATAATTATCATTGCAGCATGAGCTAAATCACGGATTTTTTTAAAGGATCTAAGACAAAGTTACCAGATCCCTTCAAACATCTCACATAGTTCAAACTTTTGCAGTGATAGTACACGAGGATCGAGCGAGAAAACCGACGCAGCTGACCCGACACAGCAACAGAATATCTAGATCTATGCGTATCTTTCTTGCTCCCTCGACGAGACGTCTCCGCCCAATAACCCCCTTTTTCTCTCTTACTCCCACCCCTTTCCTCTCAGGCTCTTATCCGACCCTTATCTATTTCTCCTCTCTCTCTCTCTCTCTCTCTGTCCTCTCTTTCACCCCTCCCCCCGTTTCTTTTCTTTAATTTCCCCTTCTTCTTTTTTCCTTTTCTTTCTTTTCTTTTCTTTTCTTTCTTTTGCTATTCTTGTATTTCTTTTCTAACCCTTTCACTACCACCTTCCCTACCCTTTTTTTCATCTTTCCCGACGGCAGCGCAATTTTACCGGCAATATAATGATAGCAGGCAAAAAAAAAAAGAGAGAAGGAAGGAAAGGGAAAGAAAAAAGGAAAAGAGGAGATAAAGGGAAGGAAAAAAGAGGATGAAGAAAAGAAAAGAAGGGGGATATCAGTTGTAATTTTCCCGCCAACAAGTTGCCCCTGCCTCCCCTCCCCCCCCCCCCACCCCGCCCAAAAAAGGGAGAGGAAGGGAAAGGAAAAGAGGAGAGCGAAAAGGGAACAAAAATAGAAAGAAGAAAAGAAGGGGGATCAGTTGCGATATTTCCCGCCAACAAGGTGTAGATCGGGGGGGGGGGGAGAGGAGGGGCACTGGCGTACTGATTGGGGGAGGGAGCTTGGGAGGAAGGGGGGTGACAGATATAATTCAAAGTGGTTTATTTCTAATTCGATACCGGTGATTTACAAATGTTGGTGCAATGACATAATTTTCCAAATTTTTAGTCAATCTTTAGTAAATTATACTTTTTATGCGTTTATGGAAAATGGCAAATTCCTAAAGAAAGAAAGAAAGGATAGTAGCCTGCCTTTTTCTCAAAATAATGAAGTGTCAAAATTTAATCATCTGACCGTGAATACATGCATGAAAACCCCTGAGCTTCCGGGGGCTCTGCCCCCTGGATTTCACCTAGGGCCCTAAGGCGGGCACCTGGATGCTCATCTGACGGTCATTCAATGCTTAAAACCCCTGAGCTTCTGGGGTCTCCGCCCCCTGGACTTCGCGCCAATTGGTGTCCTGCCAGTGTCACAAATAAGGTATCAAAATATGTTCATCTGACCGTAATTAAATGCCTAAAACCCCTAAGCTTCCGGGGCTCTGCCACCTCGAACCCGCCAGGGGCCCTAAGGCGGCCCCTGCATGCTTGTCTGACCGTTATAAAATGTATAAAACCCCTGAGCTTCTGTGGGCTCCGCCCCTTGGACCCCACACCAAGTTTGTGTCCTGCCAGTGTCACAAATAAGGTATAAAATATGCTCATCTGACCGTAATTTTGCTCAAAACCCCTAAGCTTCCGGGGGCTTCGCCCACTGGAACCCCACGCCAATTCGTGACCTGCCAGTGTCACAAATAAGGTATCAAAATATGCTCATCTGACGGTAATTTAATGTATAATACCCCTAAGCTTCTGGGGGCTCCGCCCCCTGGACGCCACACCATTTTGTGTCCTGCCAGTCTCACAAATAAGGTATAAAAATATGCTCACCTGACCGTAATTTAATGTATAAAACACCTAAGCTTCCGGGGGCTCTGCCCCCTGGACCCCACGATAATTCATGACCTGCCAGTGTCACAAATAAAAGTATCAACATATGCTCACCTGACCGTTAGTAAATGCCTAGTCCCCCTGAACTTCTGGGGCCCCACCCTTTGATCCCCGGCGGGGCTTCGTCCCTAGACCCCACGCCAATTTACGCTACGCTCTACCTGATCGTAAATACCACCCCACCCCCACCCCACCCCATCCCCACCTACTTAGAGAAACGTTCAGCGGGGCCTGCATGTAAGAATGGGGTGATGCGGATTTTTGTTTTGTTTACCCCCCCCCCAAAAAAAAAAAAAAAAAAAAAAAAAAAAAAAAAAAAACACACACACACACACACACAAAAACGTTTTCGCTCATTTCGCCACTGCCGGTGTTACCATTACGTACCAATATTTTGCTCGCATAATTTCAAATTTGGGCCCCCCTAAGAAATCCTGGATCCGCGCCTGAATGAAAGGTGGGGTTGTCGCACCCCCCCCCCCCCCCCGCGCTAGCGATGCCCCTGTACCTAGGTAGAGTGTGGCAAATGTAGATTAATGTATTTCCAAAGGACATTAGTGCTGCGGCAAGGATTCGAATTCAATGGTTCATAGTCCGGAGACTTATCCACTAGAACTCAACACCTCTACGACATGGTGGTTGGGTGGTTATTTTACCTGACTTCTAAGAAAGCATGAATGCGTGTTAGTAATCAACAATGGCATATGGAATGACCAAAATGAACATAAAGTTGACTAAATATTGCCGTAAATCACATGCACTGCACACTGAAATGGTAGTTACAGGCCTAAAGGGTGTTATGAAAGTTCATTCCTAAATTGTTCAGCTATATATTTAATAATCTTACGAATATGACGGCATTGATAATAATAATAACTAGTATTTAGTACGCTATCCATAATATCACAGCGTTACACAAAATAATCATAGATAAAATACAACTAAATTTCACCAGAAAAGGTACATGCACAATGTTTGAAAGGGATAGGGAAAAGGACAGGGCTTGTGTTAACTATTCAGAGAGAGGTATGCTATCAAGAGTCAGTTTCAATTGGTCTGTGGAATCCGCTGCTTTAATAAAAGAGCCGGGGGTATTGTTCCATTCTTT